>PVLD010004518.1:0-124196 GCA_004027595.1 Dinomys branickii | reverse complement strand
ACTTTCCCACGTCTCGCCCCGGCAGCCTGGTCCGCCCTACCACATCTCCCCCGGCATCTCAGAGAAATACGCCCAGTTTAAACTTCCCAGCCGAGGTCCCGGCATTCACGCTCGCCAAGTCTGTCTCGAGCTGGTGGTGTTTATTAAGGAGGTTCGCTCCCTTGCTGCTCACCTGGTCGCCATCTTCCCCGGATCTTCCTATGCTTATTATTAAGAATAAAAAGATATGCAACATGAAAGCTTCCTGTTGTTTATGTGATTTGGAATATGTTGCAAAGTCTACTTAGTAAAGAAGCACAGATACACAAGGCCTGGTGTTACGGTTTTGGTTCTGGAAGTTTCCCCCCCAAAGCCTCGTGTGTTGAAGGTTTTGTTCCCAAGGCAGCAATGTTGGGGGCAGAGCTTATGGGAAGTGATTGGATCATGAGACCTCTGATGTCATCAATGGATTAAACTCATAATTGAATAGACCATTGGGAAGTAGTAGAAATTGTAGGAGGGGGACCTAGTTGAGGAAGTAAGTCAGTGGGGGTATGTCCTGGACAGGGATATCTTGTACCCAGCCCTTTCTCCCACCCTCCCCTTCTTTGAAAGTTTATTTGTGCGTGCGTGCGTGCATGTGTGTGTATGTTCTTTTTGGTACAGGAATCGAACTCAGGACCTTGTGCTTGCCAGGCAGCACTTGTGCCGCTGAGCTATATCCCCAGTCTCACCCTCCCCTTCTTGTTTGCCATGCGGTGAACAGCTTTGCTCTACCACACCTTTCTGCCAGGATGTTTCTGCCTCACCACAGGGCTAAAAATGATGGAGCCAGCTGACCATGAACTGGGATCTCTGAAACAATAAGCCAAAACTAACCTTTCCTTATTTATGTTATTCTCTGTTATTTTATCACAGTAACCAAAAGCTAACACCCCTGGGAAACAAAATGATTTTTAGCTTTCAGTGATCATGCACTGATTGGGGGATCAAGGTGTCATCCAACGTTCCCTGTCTCATACACACTAAGTATAAAAAGATAGGACAAGCCACTCTGGCTGGCACTGAAAGGAGGTGGCTGGTTCTCCTGGTAGGAGGGTTTATTTTTCAGTGAAAGATGTAGGTGGATGGGAACTCAAACAGTAGCTGCCTCCACTACTATCCAGGAGGCACAACATGAGCTCCTGTATCTCAGAGGCCTTGGAAAGTGCAGCAGGGGGGCTAGAAGGCAATGCATCATATGACCAAGAGCCCAGGAAGAACTATGGCAGTTGCCTGCTAGTAACCGAGCAAGTCCAAATTGCAAAACTTCCTCACCAGCCATGGAGCACAGAATCCATGAAAGTCCCTAAAAGGGAGCGTAAGAAACACAAAGCAGTGGCTCTGTGAAGAATATTTATTGTGTGCACATCAAATCTATTTTTTGCTTCCCGATCAAGAGTGTTTCCTCAGTTTAAAACAATATATTTTCTTTTTTATCTTTTTGAGACAGAGTCCTGCTATGCAGTTCAGGCTAGCCTTGAGCTCGCCCTTGTAGCCCAGGCTGGTCTCAACCTTGCAGTGATCTTCCTGCCTCAGCCTCCTGAGTGTTGCGATTACAGGTGTACACCACCATGCCTGGCTTAAAATAATATATTTTCATACCATGAGTTCTACTAAGGAAGGAAGACATCACTTGAAAAAATATATAAATTGCTTCCGTGTGACTCCTTGGCAGCTTCTAGGTGAGAGAGGTTTCCTCCTCTCCAGTAGGGCTCTGAGTTCATGACTGAGACTAAGCTGTGAACCTGTAGAGAAACAACCTTGATCTGGGGATGTCACTAACCCCCAAAAGCCACAGGAATGAGCATGCAGAAGTGGCTTCACCAAGGAAAATCAGGCGCACCAGCACAAGAACCAGCCAGTGTAGACCGTGCAGTGTCCTCACAGGCAGGGCTGCCTGCTGACCGCTACACTTGGAAAGTTACATGAAATGAATAGTGGGTCCAGCTATCAGGCTTCTGTCCTGAGGGAATCCAGGTAGGAGGGAGGGGCTGTCCCAGCAGTTCTGGGTCTGGGCTAAATTGTCTCCTGGGGTAGTGGAGGCCAGGTTAGTATCATCAGCGCCCAGAAAGAAGGTAAGTTGGCTTCTAGGCCTTACAGTGGGAGAAGACACACATCAGCGCCGCCCGCCCCCCAGGACTCTGTGGGTGAGGAGTAGCTGGCATAGTGCAGTGGTCACGGCAACTCATCCTTCTTCTGTCTCTCCGGCTGTCTGGAAAGCCACTCTTGACAGGCTCTGGGTATCCTGGCTCCTCCCTAGCACCTGACACTCTCAGTTCCAATTTACCAATGCTTGTCTTCCATAAAAATACAACAGAGAGCTCAGATTGGTCTGTTTTGGTCACAAAATAAGCCAGGAACCAGATATGGTAGGCCCAGCAAGATAGACTAGGTCAGCATCCATCTCGAACTGATCCAGAATGTGGATGATGAAATGTATCCATTACAGCAGCTTACCAAGTGATTTAGAAAAGCCATTGTCCTTTTGGGAGCTTATTTTCTTATCTGTAAAGTGGAAGGGCCCCCTTTTGGGTGGATCTCAGTCTTCTTTCAATACTGTAATTTGTTATTTAATTCTGCTCCAGAAGCTGCTGCAGGGAGTTCTTTGGTTTGTATTTCTGGGACAGATCCCCCTGCATCCTGGGGTACACAGCCCACCTCCCCATGAAATGTGAGGGAAAGTGGTACACATCTCACCTGGGCTAGGCTTTGAAGCCCATGTATGCCTTCTCCACCAGCTCTGCGTTGGAGAGTGAGGTCTCTGAGGTCCACAGCCCAGGAGACAGCAAAGCCCCAGATGGCACCCATACTCTGGTCACCACATGAAGGAGTGCTGCCTGCTAAGTAAACCCACTTTGGACCATCATGTAAGTAAACAGTAAACTTCTGTTTTTAGCCACTGCAATGTTGGAGATTATTCATAGCAACACATGTAATGCTCATGGTGATCAGCCCTAAATGGCCTAGAGAATGATGTGCTCCCTAAGCCAGAGAGTTCCACCTTGAAACCCTGAGCAGGCTGTTTTGCATCAGGAAGGGCCCTTGGCCTAACACTATGGATGTCCCAATCCACCCTGTGTAAAAGAAAGTCTCCCCGAGGAACCTCAGGGCTGTGGTTCAAAGTACAGCAGCTTTTTTTTCTTAAATGGAAATTTAAAAAAAAAATTAATTCTAAGTAGCATCTGCTTGTAATAAACAATATGAGAATTGCAGAAAATATGGAATCAAAATTGAGCCAAAAATTTGCTGCAATGAAGACCTGGTATTATAGAAAATTCCACTTAATAATAGCATTATATGTGTTCTTCCCAAGTATCCGTGGAAACACATGAATTAGACCAAATAATCTAGGCCATAAAACAGACCTCAACAAAGTTAAATGAATCAAAATCATACCGAATGTGTTCTCTGACCACAATGGAATTAAACATGTATTCAATAACAAAAATCTTCAAATACTTGGAAGCTAATTCCATGAGTCAAAGAAGAGTTCCTTTGGGGGTTAAAAAAGAAGTGCAGAGTAGCTTTGTGTTTGGCTTTTTTCTTCTTATGCAGACACTGTCTCACTCCTGTCAATCTGCAGCCCAAAGTCTTCTTGAGACCAACTCCATGCCTTCAATTAGATTGCAGAGTTCCAGCGGGTATGGTCGTACACACCTGCAATCCCAGCACTCTGGAAGACTGAGGCAAAGAACCGTAAGTTTTGAGCCTAGGCTGAGGCAACTTAGTGACAATGTGAGACCCCGTCTCTAAACAAAAAAAATTTTAAAGACCATGGGACATAACTTAATCCCCAGCACTCTCCCCTCCTCGAAAAACACCCAGTTAATGTTGAAATTGTCAAACATCTGTGAAAATCAAGACCATTTTGGAAGATATGGTAATAGATGATACCGAGTGGCAAAAGTAGTATGCAGATTTAATGCAGTTTCAGTCAAAAGACCAACAGCATTCTTTACAGAACTAAAAAAAGTCCTGAAATTTATAAGGAAGCAAAAGAGACCCAGAATAGCAAAAACAATCCTGCACAAGAGCAAAGCAGGAAACAGCACAAGCCCAGATTCCAAGTTATATTATGAAACTGCAGTGATGAAAACGGCATGATACTTGCTCTGTGAGTCAATGGAACAGAATAGAGGATGTAGAAACAATGCCAGACGTATCCAGCTATCTAATGTTTGACACAGGCACCCAAATCATACACTAGAGGGAAGATAATCTCTTGAACAAATGATGCTGAGAAAACTGCTATACATGCGCAGAAGACTGAGCCTAAACCTCTCTCACCATGTACAAAATAAAATAAAAATGGATCAAAGACCTAGTTATTAAAATAGAAACAATCTGCTGGAAGGTAAAATACATGAACTCTTGAAAAAATAAGTATAAGCAAGGACTTTCTGAACAGAATCCCAGTTGTACAACAAATAACTTGTTGAGTAGGCTATCTTTCCTCCAAAATATGCTTTTGGATGCTTTGTCAAAGGTGAGATATTTGAATGTGTCTGGGGAAGTTTCTGTACCCTCAATTTTATTCCATTGATCCATATATCTTTTTGTTCCACTACCATGCCATATTTTATTTATTTATTTCTTTATTTATTTATTGGTCTTTTTGAGACAGGGTCTCACTATGCAGTTCAGGTTGGCCTTGAGCTCACTTTGTAGCCCAGGCTGGCCTCAAACTCACAATGATCCTCCTGCCTCAACCTCTCGAGTGCTGGGATTACATGTGTGCGCCACCATGCCTGATTTACCATGCCATATTTTATTACTATTGTTTTGTAGTATAGTTTGAAGTTAGGTTTTGCAGTGCCCTATGGTGTTGGGAAAACTGATTATCTGTTCACAGAAGAATTAAACTGGACCCTTATCTCTCACCATACACTAAATTAAAATCAAAATGGATTAAAGAGCTCAACATTAGAAACATTAAACCTTCTGGAAGATAAAATAGACAAAACACTTGAAGACATAGGTGTTGGAAAGGATTTTCTAAACAGAACTTCAATCACACAAAAAATAGCAATAAGAATCAACAAATGGAATTATATCAGACTAAAAATCTTCTGTACAGCCAGGGAATAAATCAGTGCAGTGAAGAGACAACCTACAGAATGGGAAAAAAGTTTTACCAGCTACTCCTCAGACAGAGGACTAATATCTAAAATATACAAAAAACTCAAAAAAGCACTAAACCACCTAAGATGAAAGACCCAGGCAAGGAATGGGATAAAGAAGTGAATAGACACTTCACAGAGGAAGAAATACAAATGGAAACAAATATATGAAAAATTTCGATATCTCTGGCCATTAGAGAAATGCGAGATAACATCTTGCTCTGGGAAGAATGGCAAACTTTGGGAAACCAAACAATAATAAATGCTGATGTGGCTGTGGTGAAAAAGGAAGCTGCATTGTGCTTGGAAATGCAAACTAGTACAGCCATTATGGAAATCAGTATGGAGATTTCTCAAAGAACTGAAATTAGAAATTCCATATGCCCTGGCTGTTCTACTGGTAGGTATCTTCCCCTAAAAGCTGAAGTCATCGTACTATAGCGATACACACATACCAGTGTTTATAGTAGCACAATTTATAATAGCTAAATCCCAGAAGCACTCTGTACCCCTATAGAGCCATCAACAGATGATGGGATAAAGAAAATATGGTATTTGTATATAATGATATACTACTGGGCTATAAAAGAAATGACAAATTTGATACAATTGTAGGAAAGTGGATGCACCTGGAAAATAGAATATTCAGTGAAATAAACCAGACACATGGCGTAAACACCATATGATATCTCTCGTTTGAGTGAGGCAAAATGTGAAATAAGAAAATGATAAAGGATGGACAGAAAGGGACAACGACATGGATCTCTTGCAACAGTGAAGCGGCCCAAGGGTGAGGGGTAAGGAGAAGGGGAAGGGGAAATGAGAGGAATAAAGCTGTGCCGTGTGCAGGAACCTGATGACCCCAGTTAATATAAACACTATATGCCATAACATGAGCTAAGACAAATAATATTGACAAGTCGACAAAAGGGGGTAGGGGAGCCTGAGGAGAGCGGTGAGTGGATTTAAACAAACAAGCTGCAATATGTACGTGTACCCACTCCCCACGATGACTGTAAACTACATGAATTGCAAACGTGTACTAATAAAATAAAACCATATCTAAAAGAATCAACAAGCGAGATCATATCAAATTAAAAAGCCTCTGCCCAGCAAAGGAAACAACCAACAAAGTAAAGAGACAACTAAAAAACAGGAAAATTTTATCAGCTACTCCTTAGATATAGGACTAATATCTAGAGTATAGGAAGAATTCAAATAATTAGATCCCCCTAAATAGAAGACCCAATCAAAAAATGGACCACTGAATTGAATAGATACTTCTCAGAAGAAGTACGAATGGCCCATAAATACATGAAAAATGTTCAACATCACTGGCCATTAGAGAGATGCAAATTCAAACTACACTGAGCTTCCATCTTACTGCAAAAAGAATGACGATCATCAAGAAATCAATAATAACAAAACCTGTCAAGGTTTTGGGGGAAAATGAACGCTTCCACATTGTTGGCAGGGATGTAAGTTAGTATAACCATTATGGAAATCAGTTTGGAGAGTCCTTATAAAAACTATAAAGAGAAATTCCATTCACCCAGTCATTCCCTTCTCGGTATCTTCCTGAGTTAAAATATTATACTACAGTGATACATATGCACCCACGTTTATAGTGTCACAATTCATAACAGCCCAGTCTTGGAATTGGCCTGTATGTCCATCAACAGATAAATGGAAAAAGAAAATGGAGTATAGATACTCAGTGGAGTACTACTTATGCATAAAGAAGCGTACATTGGAATCATTTGTAGGGAAGTGGGTGCACCCAGAGGCCAACATGTCAAGTGACATAAATCAAACGCACAAGCTTAAATATTGCATAGTTTCTCTTGGATGGGAAACTCAGAGTATAAATAAAGAGAAAAATAAGAGACAGACAATAAGAAACGATGGCCTAGCTATTCAGCAAATAGGAAGGGGTTACAGAAACGGAGCAACGAGGGAAGAAGGGGAGTGAGGAGGGTAGTAAGAAGAATCTAGATGAATGATGTACATAGACCAACTACCCAGGATGAATGTAACCATCATGTGCTATAAATAGGTACTAATAAATGAGTGATGGAGGAGATGATGACCCAGTTCTTCTACCAAGGGTTGAACACAGCAATATGTAGAAAGGTTCGGCAGTGCACAGCATATATAAATGACTCTCCTCCTCCTCCTCCTGAGGTTGATGAGAACAAAGAAAAGCAAACAGACAATATTTCTGCTCGGAGAAAAGAATTCCTGAATGTTAACTAAGGAACACACTTAGCACAACTACTTAGACCTCAAAAGTTTGCTGGTTGTTCCATGCAAGACTGATTCCAATGTGATCCCAGAATAACCGCTAAAGATATTGGCAAGACTTGCAGCATTAAAAAAAAACTCACTGTACTAAAGAGTAGAAAACCCAGGTCCACAAAGAGAACCAGTGACCGTCAGAGAAGTGAAATGTGCCTGACACTGTAATACTATAAAGATTATCACCAAACTTCTCAGTTTATACTGTTAATATTAGACAAACTGTAGACAAATGCAGCAGCAAATCAATTGTATTAGCATGTGTTTCCATTGCACACATGATTAGAATACAGATTCCAAGCCTATGGCTGAGTTCCTCCTAGTATTAGCAAATGTTGCTTCACTCTGAATAAACGTGAGCTGTGGGTTCTCTTTAGAAAGTGATATTTTGAGTTTTCTCTCTTTTTTTCCCTTTTGCAGAGATTTCTGCCTAGTTTGCTGTCTGGTTAACGTGAATGGGCTTTTAAAAGTTGGCATTGTAAATATAACAACTTGCAAAAAAGTTCCTTGAAATAGAATAACAAACTATTATCTTTATTCACCAGTTAGGAATGCCTTGTGATGGTATTTAAGGTTTATTTGGATAATCTGGAGTAATCTCCTCCTTCTCGAATCTTTAAGTCCACCTGCACTGCTCTGTCCCCTGATGAGGTGATCACAGGTTCCAGGGGTGAGAAACAGCTGTCCCCAGATGGCCATCATTCAGCCCTTTTACGCCCTAGTCCACAGCTCTAGCCCAGGCTTATCCCTTCTCCTCAGGATGTGTGTTCCACTTAGATCTAAGTTCTTTCCTCTTCTGGGCTGCCCTAGAAGTCCCATGCCTCCCTCCTCACACTGAGGGGCCCCAGGGCCATCTATTTTGGCCAGAAATACGGATACATTCAGGGAGCTCAAAGCCAGTTATGATCAAGAATTATCTAGTGTAACCATGGATCAGGTGCTGCCCTCAGCTTCATGCTAGGGCTTCTTAGCTATAGGTCACAACTCCCAGGTACTGGCTCTGCAATGCCATTAGTCCTCAGGCCCCTGTTGCCTATCCTCACCCCGCCTTGGTTGCTTTTCTCTCGTTGCTGAGACAAAATACCTGATGCCCAAAATTAAGGAAGGAAAGGTTTATTTAGCTCACAGTCTGTGGAGGTTTCAGTCCATACTTGGCTGGCTCCAGGGCAGGGTGGCACATGGCAGAGCACAAGAGTTCATGGCAATGGAAGACAGCAAAAGCAACAAGAGCAAAAGGGATGAGCAGCAGCAAGGAGCCTCTTTCCCTCCCCTACATTCTATGCAAACTACCTGCCCCATGGGCAGGTGTAGCACTCACACCCATAATTCCAGCAGTGGACTATGGATCAATCAAAAATCTAAGAGCCCATCCCAAGACCGTATGAGGATTTGGGGGGACATACAGACACAAACCAGAACAACCTGTCCCTGTCCTATCCAGGAAACAACTGTAGCCACCCCCAAATTTCTCTGGTACCCCCATCTGGACCCTTCCAGAGATGGCTTTCTGCTCTATGGTCACCCTAAAGTCTTGGGAAAGTTCTAAATTGGCCAAAGGTCTCTCACTCTGGGTGTCACCTGTCACTTGGCCTAAGTTAGACACTGTACCCCTTTCAAGTCCCTCTTTTCCTTCCATTTGCTAAGATTTAAAGCTCTGAAAAGCAGTTTCTGACAGATGACAGCCCTCCTCTGCCTTCTGTTGGTTTATACTCTCTTTAGTCTATCGTCTCTGCTGGAGAAGACAGGTGACTCTGTTTCTGGTGGTCCCGAGTATAAGCAGTGGTGATGAACCTATGGCACGCATGCCGCCATGGGCTCTTAGTACCACTGAGAGCTCCAAAAGTTTCGCCATCACTGGACTAAATCACTGCTTAGCACATACAAGCAAATAGCAATAGCTGTCATCTCACGTTTTTCATTTCATTTCATATTTTGTGTGCATTTCAATAAATAAAATACCTTGATACTTTAATAGCTACACAAATTTCTTATTAAGTGTGCTATGTTCAGTCATACAGACTGTGCCTAATTTTCCATACTGTACCCCCCAAGATATAAGGAGCACTTTACTTATGGATCACTGCTTGCCTCTTTGCTTGTTCCCTGGGGTATGTGTCAGGACAGCTAGTGGGTTTTGAATATATATCGGTACCATCATATCCACTGGCTCAGCTCGAGGTAGCGAGAGCTGGCTGTCATGTCTTGAACCCCTAACCCTCTTGCCCTGGACCAGTCCTCTCTTCTGGCCTGGAAGCTGGTATGTCTCTACAGGAGAGATGAGAACTCCTAGGGATCTGGGTCCCTGCTGGGCCTTAGTGCTTGGTGTACCACAGAACTTTCAGGCTCATCTCAGAGGACCTGGCCCAGCATCTCCCATAGACAAGGAGCCTGGGCCCAACTCTGACAGTGAGACTTGCACTTCCCAGGTGGTCCTTACTCCTGGAGAGTGACTTCTGATGCTTGAGGGCTGTGCCAAAAGCTATCAGGTCCAGGTGTGCTGACCACCTCAGCCTTGCTCCACTGTTGCCCCAGTGTCCAGCAAGTCTCCCATGTGGCCTATCCCTAAGTCCATAGCTGAGGTCCATGACTGCTGTCATTTTTTGTCATTCAGGTGAAATAACGTAAAATTAACTGCCTCCGCTGTTTAAACATACACTTCAGTAACAATAACATTCATAAAGTCATGCAACCACCAGCTCTACCAAGTTCTAAAGCATTTCCTCGTCCCCAAAATAAACTTACTATTCATTAAGCAGCTGCCCAAACACCCATACACCCTTGCCCCAGGTAACCCACTTTCTGTTTCTATGGATTTGCCTGTTCTGGAAAGTCAGATAAACAAAACCATACATTGCTATATGTGGTCTTTTCTGGCTGGCTTTTTTTCCTTAAGCATCTGTCCTTTCTGCACCTCTCTTCACCTCTTCCTCTTGAGGCCTCAACTCAGACCTCATACACACCCAGCAAATATCCTGCCACCAGTGATCTGTACAGGTTCCTGCCCTTGGGAAGATTCAGGAAGGGTTTGTTTTGTTCAGACCCGAGAGCTACCAAATAACACATGAATACATGGCTAAACTAGACACTTGCTCTGGTCTATGCAAGAATGATGATTATGGTCCATTGTTCTAGAAACTATGAGTGCATGAGTATCTTTCAAGCCTGGCACTGACTTCTCTCTCAGGCAGGCACACCCTCTCCCTGTGACCTACAGCAGAAACTCCTCCTTTCTTTGAGCACAAGTTGGGGGAGGGGCAGGAGCTGGAAGCTTTCCTGCCATGGGCTGGTGGCCACAAGTCTCGGCTGGGAACACAAAGATGTGGGGCTTGTGGGGCAGCCCTGTGCCTGACTATCTTCTGCAGAGAAGATGCTGGGTCAGGAAGGAGGGGGCCAGGTGCTGATGCTGTCCTGCTGGGTGTGCTGAGCACTGCCCACTTCTGGCTCACGATTTCTTGCTCAGGCTGGATTCTGAGGCTAAGGCTCGCCTCCAAACACCTGCAGCAGGCAGCCATAAGCCAGTCAGTCCAGCTGCCTGCAAAACCAGCGTTAGAGGATGACCCTCTACTCAAGCATTCCTGGCTGCCCTTTGATCAGGCTGAGGACCTGGGATTCCAAAATGAGGCAACATGTCCAATTTGTACCTAGCTACAAGGAGTGACCCAACTAGGCCCTGGGCAGATTTCCCAGACAGAGGGCGCCTTCCCAAGAGGTGGAGCAAAAGGAAAGTGATATCCAGGTCATAGCAATGCAGCCACAAGGGTCAGTGGAAGGATGCTTTAGACCCCTAGCAAGTACCAAATAGCCAGTCACAGTGATATGCATGGGAGGGGGCAGTGGCTGGCTGTCCCAGGGTCAGGTATGAACACTGTAGGCAAAGGTTAGGATCCTGCCATCAGATACTCACCCAAGCATTTCTGGAATGAGCTTGCAGTTTATCTCCAAGCTTTGGAGTAGACAACTCAGGAGGAAATGCACATGAAAATAGATAAACAAATACAAGATTTGGGGTTTTGTGAAATGTTATTTCAGAGAAACTAAAACTGGTTAGGGCAATTTTCTGTAAGTGATTATTCCACCTTCACCTGGATGATGCCAGGATTACAAGCCTCATCTCCTGGAGCTAGCAGGGGACACAGACTGGGCTAGTGTGAGCTGTGGCTTCCCACTAGACTCAGGCAGGGCAGTGTTGGCCAGTGCCTACTGAGAAACCCACCTTGCTCTGCTTCAAAGATGCTGTTTCAGCCTAATGTGTAGTGTCCCAAGCCTGATGTTAAGGTTCTGAACTCTCCCTGTGTAGAAAGCTTCACTAACCAATCATAGCAGGGCTGGCACATTTTCAGACTGCTGACTCATCTGTGGGTGAGTGTGTTGGTGCAGGAGGGTGGGCAGGGGGTGGGACATTATGGTGATAGGACAGGAGGGTCTCCATGCAAATGCCAAAAACCACAGTTCCCTTGGACCTTACAAGTCCCTTTTTACCACAAATAGTACCTCCTTTTCATCTCTCCTGGGTACAGTCAGCCTGTCAGCTGCTCACAACTCAGAATGAATTAGTTATAAACATGATTCTACTCGTGTGTCAGGACCACCTAACCCTGTTGGTCATGGGAGGTTCTGATTCCTTTATCTGAAATGAGACTCAAATCTGGTGATGGCCTTGCCTTACGGAATTTCAGGACATCAAGAATTAAAGAAAGATCTCAAGCAATCCTAGAGAGACAAGATAGGTTAACTGCAGAGAAATTACCTAATCAGTAACATGCTTTTCATGAAATTTCATTTCATGGGGGTGAGAAACCAGTGGAGCCAAACTCTAGAGTCCTGAGGAGAATATGATAAATTCAGAATGTATGCCTAGCCAAACCACCAACTGTGTTTGGGGAAGGTTTTTTTTTTATTATTATAAAGAGAATTTTTAAAACCCCGTAATAAAATAACAACAGCATAGATAAAAACAAAACAAAGAAAAAAATGTAAAAATGATATAGGGTTTCAAAACAAAAAGATAAGAATTAACAGTGGTTGTTATGTTACACATTGTTATCTTCAATGACCTTGCTCAGATTACCAGATGTAAGAATGCAAGATTGATCAAACCATTAAGGAGAATAAAAAATAAAAACAAAACAAAACAGAAGCAATGCAGACAAGATGGTAGTAATTCACCAATGGTTGTTATATATTGTTGTCTTCAAATTAGTTGTCCAGGTCACCAGATCAGATATTTAAGTTTTGTGGAAGTTTTTCTTCTTTTAAACTCTTTTGGAAAAGACCTTGCTTGGGGATGTTTTTCAGTAAAGCTAGTGACAACTAAAGTAATATAAAAGAGAGAGAGAGAGAGAGAGAAGCAGACTCCAAAAACCAGTTGCATTACCCTGAGTACAATATAAAAAATTGTAGTCTGAGATTCTTGAGAGCAGCCAGGACAAATCAGCCATTAGGATAGTAGGGTGAAGAAGCTGGCTGACGTACCTCACATGGCGAGGGGCACATGTTTCTTCCATCAATACAGAAAAATAAAGTCAATTATCAATGCCAGGAAAAACAAACAGTTATTAGAAGTGTGCCACGAGCCCATATTAAATATCCTGACCTAATTTTTTAAACTGATAGAGTTTAAAATATCTGTTTTATAATAATGGTTCCTGGATCATCCTTTCTAGCTACTGGGCTTAGCGGTATTTCCAGGGTACAGAAAGGAATAAAACAGAAGGCTTGAAATTTACAATGGTTTGACATATGATTTTTTTTGACTTTATAGTAGTGATGGAAAACCTTTCAAAGTTTTCAGTGATATAAACAGCCTGCTGTTGCACATGTACCAACATGTTTGACACCAGTCCTTTATAGCATTCAGCAAAACATGTGCATTGAGTTTTGAATTCTGATCTTTTCCTAGACTAGTGGCATATGGTAGGTATTTTCTTATGGTGTGGGTCTGTGGCGGAGAGCTGCAGCTCCCAGTCAGCCACATAATGGAGAAGGGGTGTACCCTACAGTTTATTCTGTTGCCACCGTGTTTTTTGTGATATTTTGTTCTGTGTTTTAATATCCCATCCTGTGTGAGTACATGAGACATTCAGTATTTTATTATAAATAGGCTTTATGTTAGATGATTTTTCTCCAGTTGTAGACAAATGTAAGTTCTCTGACAACATTGCAAGTAGGTGAGGCTATTAAAAATTTTTAAAAAAAGAAAGTAGGTGAGGCTAAACTGTGATATTTGGTGGACTGGGTATATAGTTTCAGATGTGTTCTTGATTTACCCTATTTTCAATTTACGACAGGTTTGTGCACATGACCCCATTGTAAGCTGAGGAACATCTCTATTTATAAAATCATAATACATATTTACTAGCTTTAGAATTACACACTCAACACACTGGCAATTTCAAGGGAGACATCATTATTGATTCAGAACAGAGTCCATGTTATATATCTTCTCTGGCTATTTGTTATATTGAAATGCCTCTCCTCTCTTTATTGCCTGCCTTCATTTTCTCCTTAGTTCTTACCATGACCTGATAGATCGCATTTTTTACTTAGTAATTTTTTTCCTTTCTGTCTCCTAAAAGTGTGAACATGAGCTCTACAGAGCAAGGCGATGTTACCTGTTTTGTTTGCTGTTCACATTATGGTCTGCATGTCACAGGTGCCCACTTCTTTTTGTTGAGTAGATGTCATCTGAGTGATGCAAAGAGAAAGGAGTGTGATGAGGGCGGTGCAAGAGGTACAGTTACGAGCAGAGCTTCACCCCTTCACCTGCCACAGAAGGGACCAGGAGATGGCCCTTTCCTGGACCCACAGAAATGGAGGTCTCTGCACATGCTTCCAAGCTATTTATAAAAATCTGAAGAGCTAAAAATAATACAACTAACAAAATTAAAGAGATGATGCGGGAAGTGGAAATGACTTAAACTTCTCTTTCTTATTGGGACATCAAGGAGAAATTGTCTAAAATTGATCAATCCAGAAACAGAAGTAAAAGCATTTTATTTAGAGTTATGGTGGTAACAACAAGATCTGAAAACATAAACTGTTAAAATGATTCTCTCCTGAGAGTTGGTCTAGGGGCGGGAAACTTTCCTTTTTCATTTAATATCAGTCTACACTGCTTTAATATTTTTACTTTGTGTGTTTATTACTTTTATAATTTTAAAAAATGTGGGGAAAAAGCCATGTACACAGACTTCAATATCCTTGCTTCCTGTAAAAATGTCTTCACTTATTTATGATTTAGTATTATGCTGCTGGACTTTATAGAGGGTCAATATAAAAAATAGCCATCTGAAGAGTATATCTGTGCTGTTAGAAAACTGCAATAAAAGGCATTCGTGTCCATTATGTCACCTAATGTCCCTTATATGAGGATTCATGCTGCAAACTTCCAGAATTTCACACCTGAAAAAAGTTTGTCTCACCTGGGGAAAAAGATCTAACACAGATATGAAGGACAAAGGGGTAGACATTCTTAATACAGAAAAACTTTCTCAAATTAATAAGAAAAACTCCTAAATACCTCAGTGGAAAAGAAAGGATGTAAACTCTGTCGCCAAAAAAGAACTTTAACCAAACTGATTCACATTTTTACATCTGGTAAAATTGTAGAAGGGAAGAAAGTGAGAAAAAGTGGAGTGCAACGTAGCCCCTAGGCTCTGTGCTTGGGGCTTAGCTTTCTGCAGGGCATCTGGTAGCATGAACAAAATCTTAAAAAAAAAGATACCTATGATTCTAGCAGCTTCCCTCTAAGAATATGGATTGAGGAAATATTTGGCTAGGGCTGACATAACAAAGTAGCCAAAAGTAGGAGATTTAAACAATGGCAGTGTGTCCTGTCACTGTTCTGGGGGCTGGAAGTCAGATCAAGGAGTCGGCAGGGCTGGGTGTTTTCCTGTTGCCCTTCCCTAGCTTCTGGTGGATTGTTGGCAATCTGTGGATCTCGGCTCCCAGATCTCTGCCTTTATCTTCACATGGTGTTCTCTAAATGTGGTGTAATAGCAGGATCCAGCTGTGGCCCATATGTGCTTGTACACATACACTGGGCGGGACATATTCTACAGTGCTCATAGATGTTCTTAGATGGAACACCCACCTGTATCAGGACAGGTGAGGTGCCTCCACAGGGTCTCATGACTGTATGGAGGGAGTCTGTTTCTTCCTTCATAGCATTTGTCAGAATTTGCAGTGCGTTCACATTCCCCACAGCACTTCACTAGACCAGAGGCTCTAGACCACTAATTTTACCTGTGACTTACACCCAGCACTCAACCTAGTGGAGCTGAAATTAGTATTTGATAAATGAATGAAGGAATTTTAGATACTTTAATTTTTATCTTTGTTATTCTTTGTCTGGATTTTTCTATTTTTTTCTACAAATGAATACATATTAACATTTTCATACTGAATAATGAAAAGTTCACTTTTTTGTTTTGCTTTGCTTTTAGATAAATTCTATGCCATTTCCTGTGAGATGGATAATTGTAATGGGCTAATGCTTAGAAGATACTCATGTTCCTTTTTTCTTCCTCTTCCCAGTCTTCTGAAGTGCCCACATTCCTCCGTGAGAAGATAGATGTGTCTGAACATCCCCACCAAGAAGAAATAACTATGTTCTGACATTCCAAACAGAATTTTATAGCAGGCAGATGTTCAGGGAAAAGGACTTTTGGGTTTAACTGCTAATATGCAGTGAGTTAGGGTTGGTGGGTCACATTGTGAGATTTTAACCTAAAACCAAGTCCTCGGAAGGCAGGAAGTAAATGGAAGGCCGCCCATTTGCCTCAGTGGGTTGGAAGGAGTGGACAGCTGTGAGCCCAGGTGGGGAAGTGCAGTCTGACCAGGCCACCTGTCCTGAGTGTGAAGGTCAGAGGGATGCAGAAAGCAGAGGGGCATTTATCCCAACCCTCTCCTGGGCTCTGGGCACTTTGGGCACAGAGAGAGCAAGCCCCAACACATGCCTTAAGGGCCGAGCAGCATAGATAGCCCTTCTGCTCCACAATGGACACTAACAAGGAGGGGCTTGGGGCTGGCACAGGGCTCATTATGGAAGGGAAAAGTTTTTCCCAGGAGGGCTGTGCAGCAGATTCTCTGAATAGCAACTGCTGCGGGACAAGGTACACTTGAAGGTCTCAGGTAGGGACTGTGAGTGTGCACCTTCTTTCTTTGTAGAAAGCCCACTTTCTGAGTTTGCATGTTCTCAGTTCAAGACATCAGCTCCTCCCTGGAGGTCTTTGTCCCAGGGCCAATTCTGGGGGAGTGCATTCCAGTCAGTGCATTAGGGGATAGGCCCTACTGCTGTCATAAGGTGACTAAAAAGATCAACAGTGTATGCTAGATAGAAACGTAGGAAAAACATAGGAAAGACTTGCTGAATAGGATTCCAATAGCACAGGAAATAATAGCAAGGATCAACAAATGAGACTATATCAAGTTAAAAATCTCTATTCAGCAAGCGGGCAGAAAACCAACATAGTAGAGAGACAACCTACAGAGTGGGAGAAAGTCTATGTCAGCTATTTTGTGGACAGAGGTTTAACACCTAGAATATACAAAGAACTTAAAATTTTTAACACCGAAGGATGTGGTGGCATGCATGTTTAATCTCAGCACTCTGGGAGGCTGAAGCATGAGGATCACAAGTTCCAGCCTGGGTGTCTTAGTTACTTTTCTTGTTGCTGGGACAAAATACCTGACTCTCACAAGTTAAAAGAGGAAGGGTGCATTTCAGCTCATTGTGTTTGGAGGCTTCAGTTCATATTTGGCTGGTTTCAAGGCGGGGTGGCAAGGTAGGAAAGAAACAGTCCATGGCAGGGCAGGCCGAAGCAGTAAAACAGCAGCAGCGACAGCCTGGCTTCCACCTTCCCTTCACATTCCACCCAAGCCACAAGCCTATTTGTTAGTGCCACCCGCATGGGGGGCAGGGTTTCTCATTACCCACACCAAGAACTATGTTAAACCAATTTTGTTAGCGCACACCCTTAATCCACATTCACACACCCTAGGTCTAGCCACCTCCAAAAGATCCTACCTATGAGCCCATGAGGCTTTGGTGTGTGTGTGTGTGTGTGTGTGTGTGTGTGTGTGTTGGAGGCACATCTAGATACAAGCCATAACACTGAGAATCTTAGTAACTTAGCAAGACCCTGTCTCAAAATAGAACATTAAAAAAAGGACATGGGTATGTAGCCCAAATGGGAAGACCCTGGGTTCATTTGTCAGAGAGAAGAAGAAAGAGGAGGAGGATTGGGAGGAGGGGAAGGAGGAGAGGAGAAGGAGGTAAAGGAGAAGGAGAAGAAAGAAAGAAAGAAAGAAAGAAAAAAGAAAGAAAGAAAGAAAGAAAGAAAGAAAGAAAAATTAACACCAAAAAATAAACTAGTTCAATCAAAAAAATAAGCAAACAAATTAGACACTTCTTGAAAGAAAAATAAATGCATAAAAAAATGTTCAACATCTTTGGCTTTTAGAAAAATGCAAATCAAAACAATATTGATTTCATTTCAACTCAGTCAGAATGGCTACCATCAGGAACACAAAGACAATAAATTCTAAAAGAAAAAAAAAAAAGACAATAAATTCTGGCAAGGATATGGGAAAAAGGAACCCTTCTACATTGGTGGTGGAAATATCAATTAGTAGTCACTATGAAAATCATGGCTGGGTATAGTGTGCATGCTTGTAACCCCAGCACTCGGGAGGCTGAGGCAGGGCGACACAGTGAGCTCAAGGCCAGACTGAACTGCACAGTGAGACCCTGTTTCAAAAAAAAAAAAAAAAAAAGAAAATCAGTATGGAGGGTCTTCAAAAAACTGAAAGTAGGAATACTATGTGACCCAGCTGTACCACTCTTTGCTATATGACCAACAATTAAAGTCAGTGTACTATAAGAATACTTGCATAGCCATGTTTATTGCAGCACAATTCACAATAACCAAGATATGGAAGCAGCCTAGGTGCCCATCAACAGATGAATGGATAAAGAAAATGTGATATATATATCTATATATACATAAAAAAGAAAAAAATTCAAAATTATATACCATTCTTACTAGTATAATGAAATCTCTTTACAATCCAGTCCTTCCTTCTCAGAACACATATATGTACATACCTATATAATGTACATATATATACACCTATATATATGCATACATACATACCTATACATACATACCTATATAATAGAATATTATCCAGTATACAGAAGAACAAAATTTTGTGATTTGTAGGAGAATAGATGGAAATGGAGATCATTGTTAAGTGAAATAAGCCAGATTCAGAAGGACAAGCACCCATATTTTTCCTAAAATGTAGAGTCTAAACAAGATGACATAAAAGTAGAAGGGAGATGATTATTAGACAAGAGGAAGGGACAAGAAAGGAGGTGAGAATGTAGGCGTAAGCAAGGGTAATAAGGGGGAGTGTATATGATACAAAGTATATGATATGCACGTATGAAAATACCACACTGAAATCCAGTATTCTGTAAAATTAATAGGCACTAATAAAAATATATTTTTAAAGATCAGCAGTCTAAATGAGATGACATTTTGTGTGTCTGCCTTTACACTAGATTGGATAGTGTGCTCTGAAAGACATACACCTGGACCCTCAGAATATGGCTTTCCTTGGATACCAGGTCTCTGGAGATGTAATTACATAAGATGACATCGTAATGGATTAGAGTACGCCCGAATCTAGTGACTGGACACAGACAGACACACATAGGGAAAATGTCTTGCGACAATGGACAGACAGGTTGCAATGCATAGCATTAAACAAAGAATACTGAGAAACTCCAGGAACCCCTAAGAGCTGGGAGAAAGGCAAGGAAGGATTCTGTCTTGAGAACCCTCAGATAGAGTGCAGCCCTAGTGACACTTTGATTTTGGATTTCTGCCTCCAGAACTGTGAGGGAATAAGTATCTGTTACAGTAGTGCCCCCTCATCTGGACTTTTGATTTTTACGGATTCACCCATGATTAACCTTCATCTAAAAATATTACTCAGGAAATTTCAGAAATAAACCACTTATAAATTCTAAATTAAAAATGAGGTCCTGAGTTCCATTCCTGATATGCCCTCCCCCCAAAAAAAGAAAGAAAAAAAGAAATTCTAAATTACACACATTCTTACTAGTATGATGAAATCTCTGTATAATCCAGTCCTTCCTTCTCAGAACACAAATCGTCCCTTTGTCCAGTGTATCTACTCTGTATATGGTATTCACCCACTAGTAACTTTGAAGTGGTCTTGGTCATCATACTGACTGTCATAGTACTGCAGTACCTTATTTTACTTAACAATGCTACCAAATACAAATTTTATTATAATATATTGTTATAATTATTA
The DNA here is from genome assembly GCA_004027595.1 of Dinomys branickii. Classification (NCBI taxonomy): domain Eukaryota; kingdom Metazoa; phylum Chordata; class Mammalia; order Rodentia; family Dinomyidae; genus Dinomys; species Dinomys branickii. The sequence continues at coordinate 104,409 of PVLD010004518.1, read as the reverse complement.
CATTTTAATATCAATTATTTTTAGTAATTTTTATTGTGTCTGATTTGTAAACCAATAGTTTATGTAGGAGTTGGTGCTATCACAGTTTCAGGCGTCCACTGAGGACCGTAGAATGTATCCCCCAAAGATAAGCAGGGACAAAGGTATTACAAGCCACCAGTCTGCGGTACTTTGTTTCAAAGCCACAGGAAATGGCCTCACTTCTTTAACAGTCCTAAACAGCCACCAATGCTTCTGCTTCTTGCCCAGCAAGTGGGAGAAGAGGGAGTTGGATTAAGCTGCTGTGTATTAAGGAGCTTTCTCAGGAGTGGCTCTGTCCCTTCTGCACAGTCCTGTTGCCTTGATCCTAGTTACCCCAGCTGCGAGGAGGGCTACCAAGAGTCAGTGTCTGTGGGGAATATGGGTCTTGTTGGCCGTGGGTATAGCTCAGCGGCATAAGCTCTTGCCTGGCAAGCCTGAAGTCATGAGTTCAATTCCCGGTACCAAAAGAAAAAGAAAGCTTCTGCGTAAAACAGAGTGAAAATATGAAAATATGTAAAACAGAGTGAAAATATGAAAATATGGTCCTTGTTGGAACCTGCAGGATTCCATTCTGAAAAGAAAGGTGGGGGAAGATCCTGGAGTGGCTTGGAGCAGTTTGGCATCTTCCTTTTCCATGCAGGTGACTGTGGCCTGGGAGGTAGGTCAGGTGCAGCTGATATGGCTCCTGGGGTCCACCTGGCTAAGAACATTGGGTCCTCAGCAGAAGCAGGATGTGCCCAGTTAGCTAAAGATGAGAGCACGGATTAAGCACACAGTCAGACAGATGTTTCCAGATGTTCACAGTGTGTATCTTTTCTTTTTAGAATAGGCCCCAAAGGAACTTTATACCCTATGGAAGGTAATGCACTATTGTCAGCTATAGAAAGAAAGTCACACTGGTATATGATTTGGCCCCCCAGGATGTCGCTGCAACCCAGATGGTACCCCAGGGAGTGCAGCATGATATTCAACAATCTTCAGGCTCAGATATGGTCATGTCCTTTTGTCCTATGACATAGCGTACCCCTCTGAGCTTAAATGTGGCCTTGTAGAAGTAACACGTCATTGCCGGGCAAAGAGTTAAAAGGGCACATACATCTCTTGGCTTTCTACTTTACAGGACAGAGCAGGCTGGAGAGAATGAAGTTCTTTTCAGCCACTATGATTTGGGAGTTGTTTGTAATAACTTAGCTCAGTGGAACAAACAATAGAAATAACCTAAACATCTATCATTGGAGGAGTACATGTCTAAGGCCCAAAATGCCTGTCACCGCTGTGGTGACTGGCAGACATGCCCCTTCAGAGCTGCTACATAGCAGCCTTGTGGTATAGGAATGTTGCAGGATGGACTCCGCCACCTCTTAACTTCCAGAAAAGACAGGATATAACATCTACGTGCTGTCTGATATAGAGCAGGTAGAATGGAACATGCTGATGGGACTTTAGTATTGCAGAGATGTTGATGCCATAGAGGGAATACCAGGCAACCAGGCGGAGCAATGGGTCCCATCTGTGCTTCACGGCATGGCAGGTATCCCAAGCTGCTGGAACGTGTGAGCTCACAAACAGAACACATGCAGGCCACAATATGTAGAGAAATCCATTTGTTTCTTTGTACATATGTAACTGCACTAACAAAATGTGGTGTATTCATTCTTTGGAAAATTATTTAGCCATAAACAGATAAAATGCCAATACATGCTATGATGTGGATAACAGTCTGCTGGATGCCAGAAACCAGACAACAGAGCATGCATTATGCCATGATTCTGTTTCTAGATGTTCTGAGCAGAGAAATCTATGGAGACGGAAGGGAAATCAATGGCTGCTCGGGAAGCAGTGGGTGATGGCTAAAGGGGGCCAGGTTTCTTTGTTAAGTGTTGACAGAGCTCTGAAATTGGCTGTGGTGATTATATGCTGATCTGTGAGTTTACTAAAGCCACTGAACTGTATGCCTCAGAATGGGTAAATGCTTGTCATGTGAAATGTAATTCAGTGAGTTGCTTAGTGCTGAGCATGGTGGCATACGCCTGTAATTGCAGCACACGGGAGGCTGAGGCAGGAGGATCGTTGCAAGCTTGAGACCAGCCTGGGCTGCAAAGTGAGCTCAAGGCCAGCCTGAACTGCATAGCAAAACCCTGTCTCAAAAAGACCAAAAAATAAATAAATAAATAAAAATTTAAAAGTGACACTTCTTAGGAAGAGAAATATGCACATTTGTGCAGGTATAGAACTTCTAAGAGCTTTTGCTCCTGGGCAAGACTGTGGTGTGATAGAATATGGAAGATTTTCCTCCAGACTTTGTATTGCATCACTTTCTTACTCTGCATTACACAAATAATTAAAGTAAGCTATGACTTATATTATTTGGGGACTCAATAAGGACTTGATACACACAAATGATTTCTGCTGGCCTGATGTCCTGTGAATTCACTGATACTCTCTTCCTGATTTTTCAAAAAAGTGCATGTCCACATGAGCCAGCTCAACTTCCACATCTGCTGGCCTGGCTGGGAAAGCACAGTCTTCTTCACAGCAGCAGATACATATTCGAATGAAAACTATACACACACACACACATACACACACTTGTACATGCACACACATACTCTCCTAAACAAATACTGCACACTCACCCTTTTGGATGACTCTACAGCCATTTATTAAAAATCTGAATTGGGTTCTCTATCAATCACGTCATTCTGAAAGGGGCTGGTATAAACCTTGTCCTCCGGAAGCATAATTAGAAGATGAACGAGACACAAAGCACCGTTCCTTTTCTTTGAGCAGAGAACTCAGAAGTGGGGCTCTGTGGCATCTGGTTGGAATCATCATGACTTACAGGTTTTGGCAGGAAGAACATCACTGGAGCAGAAATTAATAGCACTTCGTATGCTTCTTCGTTTTTAACAAAGTTGGCCTGGCTTAGGGATGGGAGTTATATTTTTAGAAATATAGCCTTCTTTCCCTCATAGGCTTCAAGAAAAGCATGAAAGCCTACAGCCATGCCACCCTGAATGTGCCCCATCTCATCTAGAAAAGCGTGACAGTGAGTGGACAGAGTTTAGTGACAGCGAGACCTTATGGACAAGGAAAAAAGTCTGATTGGGAGTCAGAATGTACCCTCTTGGCTGAGAGCTGGGCTTCCACATTTGCTCTTACTTTTGGAGTTGGGACAAAAACACCTGCCTGCCATATTTAGCAGCAATGTTCACCCCAAAGCAGAAGCAGGACATGTTCAGGAGATTCACAAGTCCTATTTGGTGTCCCTTGAAGCCCATTGGCTGACTGTCAGGATGACTGTGGGATGTTGCTGTGGTGAGCTCCATCCCAGCAGAGTGGGACCACAGCAGCAGGGCCAGTCTCCAGGCAGATGGGTTGGCTGAGAGTTTCTGGCATGACCAGCATAGACTGACAGGCCCCAGGATAGGAATGGGGCCTATCTTCCCATAGTACCTGTGCTTCCCACTCCCACCCACCAAGTACTGCCCTTTGGAGATTCTGGAAACACAGTGGTCCTGAGCATCAGTGAGGAAATTCATAAGCAAAGTAATGCTGGGGTTTCTTAGCCTGCATGGAACATGTGGCACTCAGAGCCAGGGACACATGATGACCAAAGTCCCATGGTCACGGCAGAACTGCAGTGTTGGGAAGAGTGTGCTAGCCCCAGGGACACTTGTGTGACTCTTCCCTGTTAGGCAGGTGTTACCAACAGCAGGCCACTGACCAGCCCAGGAGACTCTCCTTGCATCGTGGGCTCCATGCAACGGCAGAAAGGACAATGATGGCCCAGATTCAGTGGCACTGTGAAGTACTCTAGTGCTCTGAGGTGGGGAGGATCCTGCCCCACCTCAAAGACAAAGGAAGAAAGGCACAGACAGCCACAGCGGGAAGGTACTCAGGTTGCAACTTAACTCAGGAGACTGGATTCCAGAAGCTACACTGTCAGCCACAATTCTGAGCCACTTCCCCGAGGAGAATTATTTTGTACTTATCAACGTAAGTGTGGTTCATTTAAAGGATTATATTTTATACTCAGTTTCAGGTTTTTCCTACTATGTGGTGTGTTCTTAGATATTAATGAAAGCATTGCTTCAGAGACATAAAATACATAGGAAACCTCCACTTTCTCTTCAAGGGCTTTATCTGTGCACAATAGGCCTGGGGCCAAGTGGTTGGGCCGGGGACCAGGTGACACCTGGCCAGGGAGTGAGAGGCTGGGGCTCAGTGGGGGCTTCTGCCCTCTGTTACACTGTCCCTCTGCTGGGAGACAGAAGAAGATGGGGGGTGTTCCTGTGGACTTTGTCTTGTATCACTGTCTTATTTCTGTATTACAAGATAACTGAAGTAAGCTATGCTTTATGTTATTTTAGGACTCAATAAGAACTTTTAAAAGAAGCTAAAAAGAAGATACAAATGATTTCTGCCAGCCCTCGCTCGAGTCTCCACGTGTGTCCGAGGACATGGACAAGCTGTTTGTGAGCAGGCTCTTCTCTGAGTCTCGCCAACAGGGCAACAAGGAGAACAGCACAAAGACTGAGTAAGCAGGAGGGCTCCAAGGGCCAGGAGGAGTCCTGCACTGGAGTGTGCAGACAACGTGGCTGACAGAAAAGCTCAGTCCCCTACAGTGAAGCCCTCTTCCCCTCTCTCCTAATGGCTCATCCTTTCAGAGGGGTTTCAGGTGGGGCTGTGGCTGGCATCCAAAAGATTCATCTGAGGCCTTCCTGGGGTCATTTGCAAAGCAGAATGGGAGAGAATTTAGGAACCAGGCAATTCTATAAAACAAAATAATGAATTCATCCAAAGTATGAGGTATTGATTTAGCATCACCTAGGAAGTCATCCTAACACTCTGCCGAAAACATACTTTCAGTTTAAAATCTTCTAATGGATATGTCAATTTTAACTGATTCTTTTCCCTATTAGGTCTAAATCTCTCCTTTGGATCGTGCTGAGTGGCTGTCATGAGCATGATCGCGTGACAAATGGGGTTATGATACACATTTCCATTTTCCAAATGAGTCTTTCAGCTGGGCTGCAGCTGGCCTGCCTCTTCCCAGCAGAGTCCCAGTGCTTGCCTTGGACCCATCTGTAGATTTAATTCTTATGACAGAGCTAGCATTACTCATTCCATTTTGTAGGTGAAAGATCTGAAACCCAGAGAAAGGAAACGACTCATCCAAGTCCTCATTGATCTTAATGATGATAACAACAGCATCCACAGGCGCCTGTTCTGCACCAGGAACTTCTCTGACTACTGCACCTCTATGAACCCACTTAATCTCATAACAGGTCATTGTATTATCCATGCTTACAGTGGAGAAAACCAGCGCAGGGACAGAGGCTGAGAAATTCTCCTGAGGCCTTGCAACTGGTGAGTGAGCCACTGTGTCTTACCCCAGACCAGTGTGCTCTGACCTTCAGCGAGGATGAACCACTTGCTAACTCTGGCTACACCCTCCAGGTTGTTCTGTGACCTCACCCTGGGGTCTAGTCAAGACTGTTTAACAGCATGCAGCTCCTCACAGAAGCCAGAGGCATCTCCAGAGAGGTAGGATAGTCCTGCTGCAGGGCTGGGCCTGGCAGACTTTGGCCTCTGTGGGCTGGTTGGGGTGGCTGGTGATCCCCTGGGCAGGGGTCCTGGGAAGTTCAAGGGGGCCAGGGAGGGAGGAGCCTGGCTTGCCTGCAAGCATCCCTATGAGCCACCTGGAGCAACTCACCAATACTCTAGGTCTCCCTGCCTTTTAGTGTCATGTATTTTTATTGATTTTGTTGCCTTGCTATGCAAGGTTTTTCTAGGACTTTACCATGATAATGTTTTCTAGTCAGGCTGGTGATGTCTCCCTTAAGGGGTATTAATATCCAAATAAATTGTTCTTAAGGTGCATCTACTTATGAAACAAACAATAATAAGCACACTATAGTGTTCCATGGAGCATACTATGCATCATAATCTATAGAAGGCTGTCAAATATTCATAACTTTGCTTTAACTTCCTGACTTAGTCTGTGAGGGTTGGGATGCCTTTCTAGAACAATCTCTGTTGGAAAGGAAAACTCACCCAGTGTTGCTTCTGAAGGAGCTGGAACGGTGGTAGGAGCAGTCTACTTGGGTGGCTGAGACAGGGGTGACTTGCAGAGCTCCTGTGGAGTTTTCCAAACAGCAGAGGCCAGAGGCCATTTGCCTGGGCTCAGAGAGCCAGCTTGCCGTTCAGTGATGGAACCAAGCACAGGGACGAATCTCCATAGGATCATGCCCTACCTCCAGCCCATCTAGCCTTTTCACTGCATTACCCCCAAACCGCTGCTCCAAGAGGACCTTGCTGCATCCAGAACTCTTTTTTCAGTGTATGACCACATCTAAATAGTCATTTCATTAAGTATTAAACATCTACTCTAAACAGCACTGTGAAATGCAAGTGATGGCATTTGCATTATAACTTAATGCAAAACCCATTAATTGCACAGCATCAGCTTCTAACCTCATTCTAAAGCTGTGTATGCAGCACTTGTCACCAGAGATATCCGTAATTGCAACCTGTTCATGAGGCTGCAGTATTCAGGCTGTGGGGCTGTGGTGGACTGACAACTGGTAGTCAACTTGTAACACCCCGATGAATTGAACCAGCGTGGTGCTGAGTGAGGAAGATCCACCTGAGGACTGTTGCTGGCTGCATAAGAGACAGAATTGGAGAAGTAGAGAGGTTGTTGCAAGCTGGTAGAAGCTGTTTGGGAAGCTGTTAGAGAGCTGCTGGTTTTCTTGGGCTATTCTGCTGCAGGACCTTGTTATGCTGGCTTTCCTGATGAACTTGGCTGTTCTCATCAGAAGAGGACCTTGTGCCCTCACTGTTGCCAAGGGTGGCTACGGTTCACTTTGAGGGAGCTCGTTCTCACTGTAGGCATTGCTTCCTGGCTCTGGAGGGGAAGATGGTGCACTGCTCAGTCTCCTGGAGAAGTTACAGCATTGGCTTCCTTGATGAAGACAGCTTTCCTCATCATAGGAGGAGCTCGGGACCTCACTATTGCTGAGGATGGCTGTGGTAGGTTTCACAGAAGTCCTGGTTCTTTGAGCGTTGCTTCCTGGCTCCAGTGCAGGCCCCTCAGCCTGCTAGCACAGATTCTTCATCCCGCTGGCACAGACTTTCTAGCTTCCACCACTGACCTTTGGGCCTTCCCAGCACCAATCCATGAAATAGGCCTGCATATTGTCATGGGTTTTTGGCCTCCAGATGGACTTGTGGGAGGCATTGTTATGGGCTCTAGGTCTTCAGCTGGACTCATGCAGGACATTATCATGGGATCCAGCCCTTAGCTGGATTCTTTTGATCTTTAGTGTGTGGACAGATGTCCTGCACTCTCTTTTTGTACATGATTCTTTGGGTGACTATTATAAATAATCTTACAAACTATGGGTCCTGTATTATACTGTCCCCTTGCAAGACCCCAAACTATAACAGAGGCCTACGAGAAAGATGCCAGCGGTGGAATGAGAATTGCCAGTTGTTCAGGAAAGCTAGAGACAAAGCTTTGCTTGTTTTGTGCATCCCGAGAGAAACTAGGTGCCCACTTCCAAGAGTTCCTCAGCTTCACCATCCAAGTAAGCATCTGTGACCAGGCCTCATGATTCCATGACTCCCTCAGTTAGAGTGGAGCAGGGTAGGCTGCTGGTCAAGACCTGTGGTCCCCAGGTAGGGATCAGCACTCACCAGACCAGGTAGCAACTTGCAGCAGTAGGTCCAGGAGCACTGTGCTCATCTCACCATGCTGCCTTTATCCCAGTGAGGCTGTGTCTTATCCTCCACACTATATGACTATCCCCAGACTGTCTGATTCACTTTGTCCAAGACCTTCTTCTTGGTGTTGGCTGTGCCTGGCTTGTGCACAGGCTTGATAAGTAATTCTTGAATGATTGCAAGGACCAATAGGAATAATGGCCTATGAATTAATTTATTAGCTGATAGTCCAAAATACCCCATCCACCTTTTTTCCCAGACAGTTAAGATTAATTGGGAGCAAATGGTGAATGCAGTGGTGTCTTGAGAGCTCCTTGATTGACCACACAGAAAGTGTTCACCTGGCCACAGCTGCACCCACCACTTCTGTTCTGCCTGCTCTGCTCCCTTCCTATGTGTACTTGATTTGTCATCTGTGGGCTCACCTTAGGGATTAGCTTAAAAGTTGGCATGTGATTTAGCTTCTGGTCCCCTGAGGCTTTGAGATCCTTTGTTCCAGAGTCTTTGCAGAAAACTGGGATTTGTCAATGGGAGTTGTTAAACATGTGCAATACTTAACATTTTTTAGTACAATTTAGGGTAAGAAATGCATTTTACATGGACCAGTGCTCACAGATTTATATTCACTTATTGTCACTTATGTTGTGGGTGCACATCTTGTCACCTTGTGAAGCATCTCTGAAAATGCAGTCTGTCTAAAAATTCAATCTGCCTAGGCAGAGAGTCACAGCTGCCTTGGTAGAGACTTGGCCATGAGCTAAAACCCTCATCACCAATATGTGCATGTGCATGTTCTTGGTACTATGTGAGTCCAAGTTAATTTTTGTAAAAATGTCTTCCAAGAGACTCACTGTGAGTTTCACTGAAATGAAAGGATGTTGCTATGGAGAAAGGTAGGGACTAGAAGTTGCACATTAGTACAGCAAATATCCATCATTAGGAGGAGGATCCTGAGGCCATTTGCCTTGTGCAGAACAGTCTAAGCATTAAGAAGTGATGGTGCCCATGAGTCCATGAGGTAGGGCTATGTTTGGCCACTGAGACATGTGTGCGTGTAAAAAGATGAGCTACCTCACACACCTAAGTGCAACAGAAGGCAGGAGGAACAGGTGAGGGCCCTGGAATAGAGAAAAAGCTCAAGCTCTGGGTCTAATTCTGGCTTCTCAAATATCTGTTGCAGATATCTTGCATGATGGCTTAGAGACTGTTTTCTCTTTCTTTTTTGTGCACGTGGTCGTGGTATATCTTATAACTTATAGTGGTTAAGTAGATGGTATAAAGAAGGCATAACTGAAATAGGTTTTAAAATCCAGGGCTCATCTTCAGGGTGCAATTCGCTCTAAACATTTTCTGTTTTATACTATTTCTTTTCTAAAACCTCTGATCATGGCTTACTAAATTGATTCCCTGGTCACTAATAGTCTGTGACCCGCAATTTAAATAAGAAGGTGCTTGAAATCATCAAGGCCACTTGTAGAGGAGCCTATCCGGGAGGTGGAAGAAAGATAAGTCACCATCCCTAAGTGAGCACCGGCAGAAATACAGTGGGAGCCGTGGGTGCAGTTACAATGTGTGGGAGCTGCATTAAGGGTACAAAAATAAGCAGGCAAATGCATTCTAATATAATGTTTTACTTAGCCCAACATATTAAAAATTCTTAATATCACCAATATGCAAATATTATTAATGACTACTTTACATCTTTTCCTTCATAAAGTCTGAACTAAGGGATGTAGTTCATACTTACAGCCTATGGCATTTCATTTAGACTAGACACATCTCAAGAGTCAAGAAGGTAAGAACCACCTATTGCTGGTGGCTATCGTATGGGGCAGCCAGCTCCGGGCAGAGATTAGGAAACCTGCATGTAAAGGGCCAAATAATGAATATTTTAGGCTTTGTAAGCCGGTGATCTGAACCACAGCCATTTGGCTCTGATGCAAGGAGTGAGAGCAGACATAGACAATACTTAAACAAATGTCCATGATCATGTCCTGATAAGCAGCAGAACAGATCTGGCCTGAAGGCCATAGTGTGCCTGGGTCACCCAGATCTCTCACTGACACTTGGGTTCTCTTCTTGACTATGCCTCTCCTGCTCCTCTCCCTTATTTACCTCTTCTGAGTTGCTGCCAACTCACCCACACTAAGGAGCATATGTGCACATGCTGTGAGGGCCACCCTGTCTGTTTGTGGACCAAGAAATGGGATGGTTGTTGGCTGGCTGAATGGCAGAAAGTCCCTCTAAGTGCACGGCTTTCCAGCATAGAGGCAGTTTCCACTACTGTCTTCCTGGTTCTTGCAACCCCGAGGTTCCAGGAAGAGCTGATGGAACCTGCACCCAGAGTCTCTCACTTGTAACTAGCAAGTGTTAGCCAAGTGGCCGTAACACCTGGATTGGGCTCCAGATTCAGCACTTGCCAGGTCCTGTAGAAGGAACTAGTTTCAAATGACAAACATTAATCTAGTGACTACCAAATGCCTTTCATAAGGCCAGACGATCCCTCTATAATGGTGTTGTAGAATGACCTTGAAGGTCTGTCTGCCCAGCCCTTGACTTTCACCTGGGGACTTCTTGTCCCTTGCTGGCCCCTGCCTATTGGTGGGCACCTGATCAATGAGTTGCTGCTTTGAAGTTTTGGAACTTGAGGGGAGTTAGCTCTGTTGGCTGAGCCCTCAGATGAAGGCTTAGGGTAGCCACGTGGAAGAAGTTGATTTGCAGTCAGACTTCAGGAAATCAATGGCCAGTGTGCCCAGGGATGCTAATGGAGAGGGTCAGAAGGGCCTGCACTTTTGCAACCTGATTTAGCATGCTGGCTCTGAGAGATGTCTCCAAGTTTTCTCAGTAAGTCCTCTTCTCCTTTAGTTAGCTCCAATTTTGTTCATATCACTTGCAGGCAAATGAATACTTTTAAGTCCTGTTGAATAAATCCAATCTAAGTCAGTGACTGAAAGTTGCAGTGGGTGCAGGCAGGATGAAGTGGCCAGAAGAAAAGGTCCAGGAGGCCAGGGCAGCTTGGTCCTATGGGACTAGAGCTTGCCTGGGCTGGGCCTTAGTTCACAGCTATGATGACAGAGACAGAGAATGGGGTACTGCAGCTGCAGGCCATAGAACACCAGCAAGCACCAAAACCCAAGGCCAGCAGGAAGGAGCTTCCCCCAGAACCTTTAGAGAGAGTGCATCCCTGAAGACACCTTGATCTTGGACTTCTGGGCTCCAGAACTATGAGAGTACATTGCTGTTGTTTTAGTCACCCATGCGTGCGGCAGTTTGTTATAGCAGTTCCAGGAAATGGACACAGAAGCCACCCAAAGACCGTGAACTTCATCAGCTCAGCCCGCAGGTTCCTCACCACTTCCCATCTGTTTGCTCTTCCTAAGTGGCAGGGGGTGCTCCGACACCAAGTCCTTGCTCTGTCCCTGTGCTTTACTGGCTGCCAGAAAATTACATCATCCTAGCAGGCAGGCCCTGCCTGTCCTATCTCTTACTACCTTGCCCCATGGTTATGCACTTAGATAATGAACTCTGAGATGCTGTTTTCTGCCTCTGTGTCCTCCCCTCTATCCCATCCAGTTCCAGGAGGCCACTCAGCCCCCTGCCAGAGTCATCTCCGCCATGAGTGGGTTACCACATAGAATCATTCATCAAAGATAGAATCTGCAAACACATAGAAAAGAAGCCTTTGAGGCTTTTTTGGCAAAACAGAGATTAGAGAAACAACCATTAAAGTATGGCATAACAGAACCAAACTCCTTCTGCTTGGATGGGTTTTTGTCTCCTTCCCCTTATATAAGGAGAGGGGTGTTCACATCTCACTTTGATGGATGAGGTGATGAAGGCCCAGAATGTGGGTAGGCAGGCCTTCTGGCAGGCTATGACACTCCCCTGTGCCACCCTCAGCTCTCCAGGCACATGGATTTCCTCTTGGGCCACATCAGCCATCCATCTCACTGCACTCTCACTTTGATAATGGGCCACCTAACACCTACTCATGCCAACAGTTTCTGCCATTTTGACATAAAATCCAATTTCCCTAAATTTAAGTTATATTTCTGAAGCAGATTTGCCCAGCTACAGAGCCAGACAGCAATCACATGAATATATAATCCTGACTTTGTGGAATTGTACAGAGTGGTCCTGAGTTGTTCCTAGATGGCACATCACCAGGGCTGGCTGTCCTGAGAGCTGGGTGCAAAGCTGGGCAGGCCCAGAGCTGGAAGATTCCCATATATAGAGTGAGATCTACAGGACACCTGATGTGGTTCATTGTCTGCTTCCTCTAACCCCAGCCCAATCAAAGCGTATACCTGAGCAAAAGTCCCATTGAGAGGCTGGCCCATAGATTTGTGTGTCAGCTGGACTGTCAAATTTGGACTCCAATTTGCCCATCAGAACAGGCTTCCCTAGGACCATGGCTGCCTCCTCTGGGCAAGTGGAGGTCATGACATTTGGGTCTTGGTCATGATGCCCTTAATCCAGATTGTACCCTTGTGAGAATCAAAAAGTAGAACATCCAATGCTCAAATATACCGACTTCACCACTGCTTCCCCACTCAGGAACTCATCCTGCAGTTGTATACATGTTAGGACAAGATGGAAGTGGTCTATATTTTTCAATAGATGAAGTTGCTATAGGAACCCACTCTGGCCCATGGTGCCTGGTCAGAAGCTTGGCTCCCAGCCACCCACTCCCCATGTCTGTAAGATCACTGGGACCTGATTCTACCCTCACAGGAGAAGCCAGAGACAGAGACAGAGCTGAGTTTCCTCAGGGCCTACTCTGAGAGTTCATGGCCCATCCAGCCTTGGGGCCATTCCCCTAGCACCCTCTGGCTGTCCACTGACTGTGGACATTTCCAGCAGAGTATGGAAGTGGCCTTTGAGGGATCTGTTGGGCACAGTTACTATAGATCTCTATCTCTTTGGAAATGGTTGCTCCTAGTGAGACCTTCAAGATATTCACGAAGATCAGAAGTAAGAGGTAACCAGAAGTGTGTTTTCTTTCACACCCATCCTATGACAGTTATGAGGTATCTTATAAAAATACAAATAAAGCAGTGCAGATCAGAACCTTAGGATGTTCACAGCAGGCTTCCAAGGTGTAGGCTTCATCCCTGTCAATGTCACCATTTCACTCAATCTGCAGGACCTGTAAACACGGCAGGCTTTTGCTGCTCCTGCTAGACAATGACAGGAAGCTGTCAGCCACCCTGCCTCCAAGGTCTGGACACACTACCTGGGGGCCTTTGGACAAACAACCTCATCTCCTGGTACCCCAGTTCCATCCTCTGTAAATGGGACAGTTGTCCCTGTCTTGCAGGTGTGACGAAGACCAGGGAGGAAGGAAGGAGGTCCTAACAGTATGGGCAGCACACAGCAGGCCCCACCACTAGGGCTGTCCCTCACAGGCTGCTCGTTTGAGGGCAGTAAATGGCAACTCCCTTTTTCAGGCTGCCTAAAACCTCTGACTGAAACCAAGCGGGAACATTACCAAGAGTTAAGCCAGCGGAGAGTATGTTGGCAAGCGCTATAGGCTACACCATGCTCTTTACACCCTCCAATTCATAGGCTGAAGTTCTCTCCCATAAGGTGAGAGTATTTGGAGATGAGCCTTTTCTGAAGGCTGCTAAGGTTCAGTGAGTCCATAGGGTGAGTCCCTGGCCCAATATGTGTCCTTACAGAAAGAGGAAGAGCCCCTGGGCATATGTATGAACAGAGGAAGTCATGTAAGGACACTGCAAGGCTGCGGCTGTCTGTGTCAAGAGAGGCCTTACTGGAAGTCAGCCCTGCCAGCATTTTGACCTTGGACTTCCAGCCTCCAGATCTGTGAGTGATGTTATTTTAAGCTGCCCGGCCTGTGACATTTTGGTCCATCAGCTTAAGCAGACTAATACAACAAGCCTCCCCCAGCTTGCCTATTTGTCTTGAAAATTCTATACTCTGATTTATTGACTGGTGCCCTACCCTATTCCAAGATGAATGTGTTTTGAAGTCTGTGCATATAGGCAAATGATAATGACACTGACTGGATATTAGTGCTGCCATCTACATGGTGTCCTGTTGGTGTTTTTTCAGACTTGGTGCTGTCTGCATGATACAAAACAGAAGATTCCAATCTTTAGATCCTCCTTCCGAATTTGGGACACATGCATGTGTCCCTCCAGAGAGTCCCTGGTAAGCAGTTTCAAGGAATATTGAAGGAGAGTAATTTTTCCTCTCTCTTTGAAATGAATTTAGGAATGGTTAGGCTGGTAAGGCTGGGGATTACAAGTGCTCCCAGTTACCAGGATGTTCTCCCTAACTTGAAATGTTTCACCCTCATAGCCCCATACAAATAATCCCAGGGTTCAGTTTTGGATCAGTGCATCAGAGCTAGCTGGTGCGGGGAGAGGAAAAGCAGGTAATTTGGGCACCACATGAAAGCAATAAAAACATCTCCACGAACATCAAAATATATAAAGGAACCAGGGATGGGCAGCCAGCAGCATGAAGTCATTTGCTTGTGGGCCCCAGTGGAAATCAGCCTGTTGGTCAACAGGAGCCCATAGGGCAGAAGTTGACTGCAGCACTGAGTGTCCCCACTGGGGCCTGAGGCTCTGGGGGCTCTCACCTCCTGCAGCGCAGCTCCCTAGCACTGAGGACAAGGGTGCAGAAACTTCCCTGTGTCCGTGGCTCTTTGGCTATAAATGAGGCTATATGCATCCCTGGACCTCTAAGTAGGAATGCAGCAGGATCCCACACCCACGTGGTTCCAGTGAACACCTCCATGTGGGAGACAAGAGGCTGACTTGGTAGGACACCTGCCAGTCTCACAGGCCTCAGATCATTAACCCCAGCACGGTCCAGAACCCCTGAACCGAGGAGAGAGAGAGATTGTTGTGCATATACCACTGGCCACCACACAGGCCTTCAGGCTGTTCTAATAAAGAGAAATGTTCACTTGTCCTCTGTTCACCACACTCACCAGTTCCTGAAGAGCTGCTTGAATGAAAATAGCCACAGGCCGTCACCCACCTAGTGGACCAACTGCAGGCTAAGGAGATGTGCCCGGGCCTTTTCCTAACCGGTAGTCCCCTGTGCAGGCCTGCTCTCAGCTCACTGCAATCCCCCTGCTCCCCTTTGGAGTGCCTCTTCCCCAGGGAGGCCAAGCAGGGCAATCAGTGCACACAGGACTCTGGCCTGGCCACCAAGAAGAGAAATCTGCACACCCGTACCCCACACCTGGTGCCTGCACCTTGGGGCTGAGTCCCAGGCCAGGGGACGGGAAGGCGGGGCCGCATAGCCTGCTCCTGAGGCTGTTGGGATAAGGAAGGACAGTCTACATTCCTGCCTGTCAGTCTGCACACTTAATTCTGATGAATTTAAAGGTAGAATTAGGAGTCAGCAAAAGCCAGGGGTAGAGGTGGGCTTAAAGTTGGAGTCATGGTGAGAGCTGAGACTCCATTAGGTTCAGCTTGGGATTCTGAGGTGACTCTTCTCTGAGTGGCATCTTGAGTCCCTGCGTGGCCCCCTCTCCTGGGCTGGCAATACCTGCCCCCTCCACTTGAGTAATCTTTACTTGTGGTTCTTTGGAGTAATCAGAACATTCCCCAAAGGCCTAGATAACACTTGACATTTGTCCTGTAGGCGCCTGTCACAGACACACACCAGCCTGTATCCCCTGCTCCTCACTCCCACTCACCAGAGTCAGCTTAGCAGAGGCCTCGGAGCGCAGCCTCTCTGACCCCGATGAGGGCTGTGCTCTAGTTCCCCGTCCTGGTGCTTTCAAATGCTAAGTGGACAACCATATTTCACAGTAGAAGCTGCCACCTCCTGAGGCACAACCTACTCCAAATGTATCGCAGTCAGAAACACCGCCTTGGACTGCAGACTAAGAGTTTCCTTTAGTCCTAGGCTTCACTTTGCCTCCTAAATGGCAGTGACAGGACCTGTGTTCTTGGGTGGGCTGGTCAGCTTGGTGCACAGTGTCACCTCCACACTCCCAAACTCAACCTGGCTGAGATGAGAGGTGGTTCTGCACAACCACACAGGCCAAACATGGCAGCTTTCTCCTCTCCCTCCTCTCCCCTCCCCTTCTCCCCTCTTCCATCCCTCTCTCTTTTCTCCCTCTCCCCTCCCCCTCCTTTCTGCAGGTAAGAGCTCACAGCTCTGCCTGGCCTGGGAGGGAACTACAGAAGTAAAGGCAGAGACATTGCTTGTGGACCCAGTTTGCATACCCAGAGTCCATGTCACCATGTCCAGGGACCAGGTGAGTTGAGGACGTAAAATTTGATGTGACCTCTGACTAGCACCTGCCGGATGGTAATGATTCTCACAGGCATGGTAGCCCTAGCACAGGTCTCAGGGCCTGCCAGCACCCAGGGAGAGGATGGGGCCAGGACACCATGTCAACTCTTCGTTCAGGGCTTCCGTGAAGGCTGCAAAGAGACCATGTGTGCCTCCCTGAGGGCAAAGTAAATAATTCAGAGAAGCACAAGAAAGAAACAGGTGTGACTCCTGGTGCCTGACACCTGCCAACTGGTCAGTGGTCCTGATTTTCCCTGGAGTCCTTGGGTGCCTCTGGATGTCATAGTTCTGGCCAGATAGTCTAATCCCAACGCTCTGGGAGACTGAGGCAGGAAGATTGCAAGTTCAAGTCCAGCCTGAGAAACATAGCCACAAAGAAAGATCTTGTCTCAAAACAAAAACAAAAAACATGGGCTGGGGATAGATGTCAGCATAAAGGCCTGGATTTAATCCCCAGTACAAAAGGAAAAAAAAGACCAACACTTTTGCCTTATTGTCCTGTGGCTGTCACAACAAACTGGTACCAGCTGGGGGATTTAAAACAACACACATTTATTTTCACACAGTTGCAGAAGTCTAAACTCAAGTTGCCAACACAGCTGGTCCTTTCAGAAGGCTCTGTTGGATCATCAACTTCATGGCTGTCTCCTGATTTCTGATGGTTGCCTGCAGATCTTGGTGTCCCTTGGTGTGTGGTCAGATCACTCCAGTCCACATTCACTCTCACAGCTCCTTCTCTCTGTATCTCTGAGTGCTTTTCTGCTTCTTCTGACAAACTCATTGAATTTAGAGTCCACTCTGTTAGCTTTTTGTCACTGAGACACAATGCCTGATATACACAACTTGCAGGAGTGGTTTATTTGGCTCAGTTTCTGAAGTTCTGTCCATGCTCAGCTGTCTCCAAGGCAGAACCATCATGGCGGAAGAGCTTGGAGGAGCAAAGCTGCTCCTTTCATGGCAGTGCGGAAGCAGAACGGCGCCAGAGAGGAAGGAGTGCAGGACCAGATAAAGTACCCAAGATCCAATCTCCATAATTCACCAAGATACATGCAGAAATGCACTTTATTAATGCACAGGGGGGCTTGAGAGTCAATCAGATTGACAACTGATCTTAACAGTCTGTCACACCACCCTAATTCAATGATCTCTCCTTGATCCTTACTTACATCTGCAAAGACCCTATATCCAAATAAGATCCTGTTCTGAGGTTCTCAGTGGACATGAATCTTTGGACAGGCACTCCGCACAACCTACCATGCTGGGTACCAGCATTGGTTGTCCAGCCTGTTGTGAAAAATGCAGACTGCCTTCCAAACTCCACTCCAAGGATAAGGTGGGAAGAAGAATCACTGCTGCTCCCCTGCTAGACAGACTTCCTCTTTATTTTCCAACTTCATTAACTTTCATTTTAATTAAACCTAATTATTATAACAAACACAATGAACTGAAATTGGGTGTTGTCTTAACTTTCTGTTGCTGCCACAATAAATTATACAAACAATGGTTTAAAACAACTTACTTTAATAAAACTTATTTTACAGTTCTGTGGGTCAGAGATCTCATCTGGGTCTCACTGACACTGAGCAGTCAGCAGTGCTGTGTTCCCATCTGTTGGCTTGGGGGAGGCCAATTCTCCCACTGATGGAGGCTGCCTGTGTTCCTTGGCTTGTGGCCCCTTCCTCCGTCCCCAAAACTGGCAATGGCCCATGGAGACCTTTTCACATCATAGACATCACAGCCCTCTGACCACTTCTTCCCTTTCTTTTTTCACTTTAATGGACCTTTGCAAGCACATCACACCTACCCAGATAATCCAACATAATATTTCATCATAAAGTCAGCTGATTAGCAGCTTTAATTCTATCCACAATCTTAATTCCCCTTTGCCATATAAGGTAACATATTCATGGATTCCAGGGATTAGGGCATGAATATCTTGGTGGGGGCAACCTCAGTCTGTCTACCACAGGGGTTTTCTTGGATATCATATTGTTATTGATTTCTAACTTAATTCCATTTTTATTAGAGTACAACTTCTGCATTATTTCAAACCTTGACATTCATTATGACTTGCTGTGTGATCCAGCATGTGGTGGTCTATCTCAAAGAACACACATGAAATTTCAGAGCATAGTGTAAGTATCATTTAGGTCAAGGTATTAGATGTTTTCATACCCCCTATTTTTTAAACTAAATTTTCCTCTATTTGTTCTATTGATGACTGAGAGATGGTTGTTAGAATCTCTAAGATGGTAGAATTGTCTATTTCTTCTTTTATTAGGTGCATATATATTTATGATTGTTATGTCTTCCTGATAAATTGCCTCTTTTATCATTATGAAGTGTCTGTACCTCTTTTAATACCTTTGTTTTGAGGTCTATGTTGTCTCATATTAATGTATTTGCTCCAGCTTTTCTATGTTTACTAGTGGCATGGTGTATCTAGTTCCAACTATTCGTGTTCAATCTGAATTTCCATATTTAAAGTAACAGACTTAAAAATTATTATTGCAACTAGATCTAGATTTGAACTTTTTTATGTCTAATTACAGTAAAATAGGCATAACCAAAATTTACCACTTTAAGCATTATAAGTATAAAGTTCAGTAGTTTTATATTCACATTATTGCACAAAAAATCTCTAGAATTTTTTCATCTTGCAAAACTGAAAGTCTGTACCTATTAACAACAATTCTCCATTTCTCTCTTCTCCACCCTTGGCAACCATGTTTCTATTTTCTGTCTCTAAAAATTTGATTATTCCAAATGCCTTATATAAGTCAAAGTATTCAGTATTTGTCTTTTTGTGATTGGCTTATTTTATAATGTCCTCCAGGTTTACCTATGATGTAGTGTGTGTCAGATTTCCTTTTTTTCTTATTAAGGGTGAACAATATTCCATTGTATGTGTACTATGCTTTATTTATGCATTAATTTGTCAGTGGGCCACGTGAATTTGCTTCCACATTTTGGCTAATGTGAATACTCCTATCACCATGAGTGCAAATATCTCTTTGAGACCTTGATTTATATTTGTCTGAATATATACCAAGAAGTAGAATTACTGGATCATATATAGTAATCCTATTTTTAATTTTTTAAAGAACTGCCACTGTGTTTCCCACAACAGCCACATCATCTTACATTTCTACCACCAATGTGCAAGATTTCTAATTTCCCCACATCCGTCTTTGCCCAAATCTCCTTCCTCCCTCCCTCCCTTTCTTCCTTGCTTCTGCCTTTCCTCCTTCCTGACAGTGGCCAACCTAATAATTGTGAGATGTAGCTTTTTGTGGGGTTCTTTTCATTAATGGTAATCAAACCCAAGACTTTGTGCATGCTAGGCAAATATTCTAGAACTGAACTATAACCCCAGATCCTTTTACTTTTTAAATTTAAGATAAAAGACTTGCTAAGTTGCCCCTACTGATCTCAAATTTAAGATTTTCTTTCCTCAGCCTCCCAAGCACCTGGGATTACAGACAAGAGCCACGTGCCCTGTTCTTTTTAAAGAAAATGCTTCTGAAAATCTATGCCTTTTAGTTATAATGCTCTGTCCATTAACACTTAACATAATTATTAATATGTTTGGATATGCTCATCTATTAGTTTTCTGTATCTTCCTTGTTTTGTGCTCCTCATATCCTACCTTTTCTATTATTTGAAAAATTTTTAAAAGTCCATTCTAATTAGTCTACTGTGTTTTAACTATACCTCTTTATATTACACTAAAAGTGAGTGTTAAGGGATTAAAATGTATGAAATATACATGTCTGACTTTTCAGTTTAGCTATCGTTGGACTGCTGTACATAAAATAGAGAAACTTTACAACTCCTTATGCACTCCACTCTTTATGCTGTAGTTGTCACTATGTGTTCCAGCTACACGATAATAAACCCAGAAGACAATGTGGTACTTTTTTCTTTTGCTGTAAACAATCTTCTGAATTTCAAAGGAATTAGATATTAAAAGTCACGTGGACTTGCCCACATCCTCCCTGTTTTACCATTACTTTACTACTTCCTTAATCCTGAATTTCCACCTGATATTGTTTCCCTCCAAAGTACCTCTTTTAGCATTTATGAATAGCAACAAATTCTCTAGTCTTTCTTTCATCTGAATTTTGCCTTCCGTCTGGAAGGAGATCGTCTCCAGTGGAGGACAGGACTCTAGGCTGACGGGTGTGATTTCAGAACTTTAGGGACTTGGTTTCACTGGCTTTGGGCTCCTTAGTCTTGAGCCTGTGGTTACTCAGTTACATTCCTGTGCATGCGTGTAACATGCCTAGCTTTCCTTTGGGTGCTTTGAGGACTTCCCTCTTTCTCTTGGTTTTTAGAACTGTGCCGCTTAGGCTTGGATTTCTTACTATTTATCCCATTCAGGATTCATCAAGCCTTTTGAATATCAGATATATGAGTTTTACCAAATTTAAGTTTTTGGCTACTATCTGTGTCCTCAGCTGCTTGTTTTGTTATGTTCTCTGTTTCCTTTACTCCTGAGATTCAACTGCTTATTGTTATAATTTTTTATATTGTCCTGCAGGTTCTTAAGGCTTTATTATTTTTTAATTGTTGCTGTCTCTACCCTAGATTGCTTATTTATCTATATTCAAGTTCACAGGTTCTTCCCCTGTTATCTCCAGTCTGTGAGATTTTAATTTCAGATACTGCTTTTTTCAGTTGTAGTAGTTCCATTTGGTTCTTATTTTTAATTTCTATTTCTTATTTAAGATTTAAAATTTTTCATAGCGCAATTTCTTTTACTTCGTTGGATAAAATTCTTGTCTTCTAATTTCAGCATCTTCATTGTCTCAGAACTGTTCTTGGTTGGTTGACTTTTCTCTTGAAACTAGGTCACATGTTCCTGGCTTTTCATCTATCAGAAGTCGTTAGAGGTATATTTTATTATAAAGGCTTATTGAATAGTTATAGAGGTTATTGAAGGTTGCACAACGTGGAGAATCTGGATTCTGTCCTAATCATCCAGAGAATGCTGGTTTTGTTTTTGCAGGCAGTTACCAAGTTAGATTGAATCGTAAATGTAGTCCTTTTAGTACCATCTTGAATCATACCTCAGATAGCTTATCCTTAGCCAAGCTTCTCTGAGTTTGCCTAAACGTGCACATGGTTCAAAGGTCAGACAGATCATTGGGTAGGGTTTTGTTTTGCTTTGTTTTTCCTCTTCATCTAGCATTTATAGTTTTTATTTGCAAGACGCTCGGGTCCAGTCAACTTCGCCACACCACATATGCTTGTTTCTCATACTTAGGTGCCTTGTCACCAGTCCTGGGGGTAGGAGGCCTCAAGAAGTGACTTAGTGGCAGGGAGAAAGCCCAGCAGGAGAGGTTAAGGAATAAAGACCCAGCTCTAGGCTGAGGGTAGAGCCTCTGTGTGTCTCCCTGGGCAGCCATAATGGTGCCATGACTGACCAAGAAAAACTTATTTTTGCACAGTTCTGTAGGCTGGACATCAAGATGAATGGGCAAGTGGGTTTGGTTTCCTCTGAGGCCTCTCTTCTAGGCTTGCAGATGGCCATCCTTCTGCTGTGTCTTCATGCAGTTATCACTTGGTAGTTTTGCACGTATCCTAATTTCTGCTTATAAATACCAGTCATAGTGAATCGGAGCCCATCACAATGACCTCATTCCACCTTTATTACCCTTTAAAACCACATCTCCAAATAGTCACAATCTGTCTAGAACTCCAACACACGAGACACAATTGAGCCCACAGACCTCCCTTTGACAGGCTACAAAGGAAAGAAGCTGCCTTGGGATCCCTGTGTTTTGGACATTCGGGCAGCAGTTCCTGTAAATCTGACCTCTTGCTGTCTGTGTGGGGCTTAATGTGTCTTGTTTTGCTTTAACTTCCCTGCAATACAGGGTGGCAGCTGTCACGATTCTCATTTTGCAGATGTGAGAATGATCCCACACCACACCTGGATGGGGGGAGAAAGTGACTAGATTACTACACACTGGGTGTTTCTTCCAGGCTAGCTGGTCTTTTATACTGCAGGACTAACTCTACTTTTGTTTTAGGTTAACTCAGTTGACCTATTCAGCAGCTCCTACCTTTGTCTGTTCAGGTTTGCGTAACAATGCCTCACACTGGACAGCTTTAAATTTATTGTCCCCCAGTTTTGGAACCAGGGAGTCCACGGTCAAGACAGCAGCAGAGTTAGGTTCAGTGAGGACTCTCTTCCTGGCTTGCAGTCTTCTCTCCCTGTTCTCTTATCAGGGAGAGAGAAGGAAAGTAAGTACTCTGGCATCTCTTATTAGGACACAAATCCTGTGATATCAAAGGTCCAAGCTTATGATCTCACCTGACTGTAATTACCTTCTTGCTAGTCTCTGTCTCCAAGTATATTTCCACTTGGGATTAAAACTTCCACATACACGTTTGTGGCCCACAAATTGTTCTTGTGACCTGATAAAGAAAATGAGGCTCAGGAAAATGTAGGCACAGAGATAGTGAGTGAGCACCCCCTTCCCACATTGGGAATCCAGCTGGGGTCTTAAACTCTAACCTCATAAAATGGCCATGGACCTCAGGATCTCCTGTCTAGGATGATGGTAAGCACCAACCAGGACAGTCCTTCTGACATGTGGAGGAGCAGACAGTCCCCTGGTATATCTAAGAGTCCTGCAGCCCCAAAAGCCTGACCCCAAGGCAGGCAGCTCCCTCTCAGGTCCTCCAGGACCAAGGACCTAGAGCAGGAGTCTAAGCACCCTGAGAGGAACAGCACCCTCCCAGCCCCTGTCAGATGCTGCGTAGCTGTGTGGCTCTCAAGAGCATCCTATGTTCCAAGGGTTGGTATCTAACAGCCAAGGAGAGAAGCCCATGTGGCTCTGTGACAGCTGTGATTGTTATAGAGTGTGTCCCCAAATGTGACCTAGCAGCGAACCAGGTGCACAGCCCATGTATGTGCACATGGCCTGCACTGCTTCCTGTCCAGTGGGCCCCAGGGGAGGCCCAGCAGGGTCTGCAGAGTGTGGCTTGTCTTGCCCTGATGCGCTCACCCCATATTCACAACTCGCCCTTCCCTGCTGGGACTCTGTTAGAAATGACAGACTCTAGAGACCATGTCTTACGTGGAGTGAGACCAGCTCTTCCAAGGTGCAGAGATTAGTCAATGACTGAAGGGAGCAGAATTGGATTTTGGATACTTTGGCCTCTATATGATGTTAATGTGCTCATGATATCAGAGTGCCCTTGGAACCACCAAAAGGTCTTGGTGGGACATGAACCGGAGCTGTCTGCCTTGAGGTCAGGCTTTTGGGGCTGCAGGAGCCTTAGGGACAGGGTAATGCCCTGTGTACACCAAAGGGGTAGACAGGCAGAAAGGCTCCATGACATTAAAAATTCCTGCACCAGGCTGCTGGCTCAGTGGCATTTATTTACATGTCAAGGGACATTTTAACTGAGTCCTACTACTTTCCCCAGCTGTATTCAGTCACTATCTGCCTCAGTCACACTAGAGAACAGCCTGTGGACCCATTAACCCCCGATCGTGTATTTGATAAATAAACAGGGCAGAGAAGGATCGCTCACCACTTTGCCTCTCACAGCTCCCGGTGTTGTGAGGGGACCAGGGCTCCAACCTCAGTGAGAGGCAACTGGCTGTGTCCTCTGATTCACCACCCCATGGGGAGATGCCCTCTGCAAGGTGTACACACCTTAGGGAGAAAGGAGGGGCGCGTGTGCCTCTTGGCATCTGTGACGGTAGCTCAGTTGCACAGCCAAGGGCGGAGTCACGACAGGGGAATGTGCAATTGTAGGGACAAAAATACCCCAAGGAAATCAACACAGGACTTATTAATATCAGACCTATAGGTGACAACTGTCAGACAATCGGTCAACAAGGGGCCTCGTGTCTGCATGATCCCAGCTAACCCGTTATGATCTTTATGAAGTGTCCTTCCGGGGGGTCCAGATCTTCAAATATGAGGGAAGACCCTTCCCTTTTATTAGCAGCTAAGCTCTTTATACTTTTACTATATTGCAGCAGGTTAGAAGTCTAAGCTTTATTGTCTTATGTTATTGAAAATCCAGATTCCGGCAGGCTTCTCCCTCAGGTCAAGCTTTGTCTGCGAATACATTCTCATTTTTCCAGTACAGAGACCGTCTGGAGAGGGGCAGAAAAGATTATGACTGTAATATACTTAAATCCAATTTATTTGCCTGGCCAGAAACTTCCACCCTCCACAATTGCTTCCTACCCAAGATGTTGTCTTTAATTCTTTCATGACAGGGAGAAATATGCGTCAGCGCTTTCCAGCAGGTACAGGCACAGAGATAGGCATGGATCCTGTGGTGGCAGGGTCAGTGGTCACTGGTGGTCCTGGGAGAGCAGCCCACCCACTGATAGAAGTCTCCCATTCAGAGACTTCCCATTTGTTTAGGAGGCAGAACTCTTCAGCCACCTGTTGTTTACTGGAAGAGAAATATGTTAATGAGTGAAGAGAGGTTGCTGTCCAGGAAAGAGCATCCTCAGTTCTCAATCTTTGCTGTGACCTCTCTCTTATGTTTTATTTCACCTTGGAGTATCTCTGTGAGTTGTTGTTATGGTTTGTGTCTGGATGTCCCCCCAGAAGCCTCATGCAGTCATGGGTGTGGGCTTTTAGGGTTTATGATTGATCCATGGTCCAATGCTGGAATTATGGGTGTGAGTACTACAGGTAGCTTGCATACAACATAAGGGAGGGAAAGAGGCTTGCCCTTGCAACTGCTGCTCCTCCCTTTTGCTCTTACTGCTTTCCTGTCTTCCACTGCTGTAAACTGTAGCCCTCGCCATGTGCCACCCTACCTTGGAGCCAGCTGAGTATGGACTGAAACCATGACAAAGTGTGAGCTAAATAAACCTTTCCTTCCTTACTTCTGGGCATCAGGTATTTTGTCTCAGCAAGAGAGGAAAGTAACCAAGACAGTGGCCACCCAGTTCCCGTGTGCTGTTTGTATGGATCAGGCTGGTCCCCACCAGCAGTGTTATGGTCTTTCTATGCTGATGTTGACATTTCCCTTCAAGACTTACCTCTGTATACAGGCTCAAAACCTTGGAGGGAAATGATTTGGAGGATTATTTTCTTAATTGGTGTTTGCTCATTATAAATGATAAAATGCAAAGATACTCCCAAGGCAGATGGAGAGGTATGGGCAGAGCTTCCGAGAAGGTGGCTGCTTGCTGTCCAAGCTTTCTCCCCCTACCCCATCTCAGCTGAGCAGAGTGATGCCTGGCAGTTGCACTGGCTTTCAATTATCCAGCTAATAAACTTGGGACTGCACTGTCCTTTTGATTTTTATCTATGGATCTTGCCTATACCCACTTCAGTGAGGCAAGAAGGACAAACATTAAACAATAATTGTGTGTGTTCTTGCCTTTTAGACTGGAGATTAAGAAGGCAGAGAGGGTAACCAGACAAGAGTGATGAACTGGTGGGCTCTAATCTCAAGGCAGGGTCCCAGTTGCCAGGAAGGGACTTGGAGAGAGCATATAAAAGGACCAACTCACCCAGGTTTGCCTGAGACACTTTAGTGTTCACAGAATTTTCTATGTACCTCCCAAAACCCTCCATCTCAGACAAAGTGGGGCAGTTTGTCACCATAACAGCTAGGAATGGGGCATATGCCCAGGCCCATGACGTTCTCCCTGTCCTGGGTGACCTCTCCAGAGAAAAAGAACCAGGAGAGGAAATATAGACAAAGAGAGGAGTTGGCTGTTATGATTATGGGGGTTGAGAAACCCTGTGATCTGCCATCTGACAGCTAGAGATCCTGGAACAAGGGCGGTATGGTTCCTCTCCAAGTACTATGGATTGAGAAGTGGGGGAGCCCATGTATAAGTCTCAGTCTGAGTCAGAAGGCAGAAGACCAATATCTCAGACTGATCAGGTCTGCAACTTTCCAAACAAGTAGAGGCAAAGGTTTAAATAAGAGACAAGCAGAATGATTTTAGAGCTCCAAGGAGAATCAAAACCCTTCAGCAGAATTTGAGATTTTTGGGGGGCTGAGACAAAGAACCTCTGGGTGGCCCATATTTATTTGGTTTTTAAACAAAGGAAGGGAATACTGAGGGTAGCATGGGAAACTGAGCAGGGCCTTGGGAATTAGTACAAAGACTTTTACTAAGTAGTAAATTATGCTAAGTAGGAGAACTATCTTAACTCCAGGTTGACATTTGGGAGGAGTGAGATCCCTGCAGTTACTGTTACTGTCTAGTTAATTGGGGTTGGAGCTGGGTACACTCAGCTGTGGCCTTGTCTTGTCCTTTAAGGTATCAGGGCATCACAGGCCACCATAGACTTCAGCCAGGACCAGTGATTCATAGAGGTTCGCTTACTATGAATCTGCTGCCCATCTCCAAACAAGTGGCCTAGGCCTGGGACAGACTCACAAGTAAACATAGAAAGTTAATTGATTAATTTTAAATCCTGCTCAGAACTGCTTTGTAATGGTCTCCATCAGACCAGGAGCAGCAATGACTTAGAGAGAAGTGGAAGCCTTAGCTTAAGCAAAGAACAAATTTGTCCCTCCTCTACCCTTTGTTCTAACCAGGCCTGCAGTAAATTAGATGACACCTACCTGTACTGCTGAGGGTAAATCTCCAGAAATGATGCTTTATCAGCAGCCATGTCAAACTGACACATAAAATTCACCATCACACCCTACAAGGCAGATCAGTCTCTGTTTCCTCATCTGTATTCTGCAGACAAGGATGACTTCTACCTGCAGAAAGTCTCTTCTGTTTGGGTGCATGATCCTCCCCAATGTGCTCTGGAGCCCTCTCTGCAATGGTCATAATCCACTTAGAGATGTGGCAAATTGCACAGCACCTTATGCTTTTGGGGTTAGATGCTCTTTGTCTGAAAAAATCAGCAATAGGGGTTCTGAAAACTCTAGTTTGTTGCATCATAGATTATGAAGGCCCAGTAGATTGTCCCTTGCTGTGTTCACTTTTACGGTGAGCATGAAGGACCACTTATCAGTGAAAATGAGCAGAAGCTGGCCTAGGGAGTTTGAGCTCAGTGAGGAAGCCTGGGGTGCATGACCCTACTCTCCTGTCCCTATTGGACTAAAAGACTCCATTCTAGCAAGCCTGTCATCAACCAGTCCAAAAAGAGATTGCAGGACTGTAGCATGAAAGCTGTTTGTCCCCACATGAGGGAGGAGAACCCTAATCCCCAGCACAGCATGGCAGGTCTCTCCTGGTGTACTTCAGTCTCTTCAAGGAAAGAGTCACATCAAGGCTCCTTTTGCTAAACAGCCCCGGATGTGGGTTATTTTGTCCACGGAGTCTAAGTATTGGCATCCACTCCTTCCCCTATATTGGAATAAGTATTCAATGATTCTCCCCTTCCTTGCTCCATGCTTCCTGCCTCTGGATGGTAGAGGGCCTTGCTCAGAAGGAAAAGAGTCCACCACAGTAGTGGCAAAGGGTACTGAGGGCCATGGAGCTTCAGGAAGTAACGCTAGCCTGCTTGCTCAGAAAAGTGTCTCTGGGCATGAGGCAGCATGCAAAGGGGTGGTTGGGTCTCACAGAGAACTCCACTACCACACCCAGACCTCAGCAGACGTCAGTAGGTGGGCGGCAGGTGCTGTACCACCTTAGCTCTGTTGCTGCTTTCTTTTCTCTCAAAGGCAGATTCAGTGAGATTTGCTCTACTTTTACTGAGGCCAGATTACTGAACTGAAATCTTGCCAGAGACAAAATGCAAATCAGCAGACACCTCAGTACTGGTGCTCTGGCTCCATAGTGCAAGTGGTTTCCACAAATTTAAATTTTTAAAGATATTAATGACCATTGCCAGCTTGACCCCAGAAGGGGAAGAAAAATGTGGTCCCTTCAATAGGTCTAGGAAACAAGGGTCAGAAGGCAGCTCTAGGCAAGATCAGAATCAATGCTTAGGAGGATAATGAGTGCACAGTCAGAAGGAGCATATCAAATATTTGAATAGATCTTGCCAAGTCAGCCTCCAAAGCAACTGAAACACTTATTTCTTTATGGTGAAAAGTGTCTACTGGTGGATACCAGTGGTGCTAAGTGTCTATTTTCCAACATCTTGACTAGCATACTTAAAATATTTTTGCCAACATAATGGTAAAATGATTTCTTATACATTTTACTGATATTTTAACTTAGTTTTAGTGTCTTCTGCTTTAGCAAAAATTTAAGAGCACCCAAAATGCCTCTCAAGAGCATACCAGCTATGCAAATTATTGTCCATCCAGTCAAAATAATACTGACTCACACTGATAAATTGTGTCCACAGGAAAGATCTCTAGGATATATAAGTGAACAAAGTTGCAGAAACTTATTTAGTATTTTAATAGGCTCTACAAGCACACACATGTACATACACACCTGTACCCACTGGGCACACTATATATATTACACACATAATCAGAACATGCATACTCTTATACAGTTACATTTACACTGGTGTGCACACATGCAGTCATACATGTGCACACGTGCATGCACTCTATGGACATTCATATGCACATCCCTAGCCCTGATGCTATGGGCTTGAAATAGGAAAATTCACAGACTGTTAGCCTGCATGAGGGTAGCTCTCACTTCCTGGGTTTGGAACTATTGTGTGAGCTGTCATGTAGGTGGGAGATCATTTTGCAAATGTCAACTAATTTAGGACATTTTGTCTATAGTTATAAGTACCTAAGGAAGTATACTAGAAAATAAAAAATCACCTAATTTGATTAAATTTACATTCTTAGAAGAGTTTGTGGGTGGTAAGATAAATATAGGTAAGGTCCTTTAACTCACTTTTTCAGAAGACACTGTGATTGATGTCACCACCTGTTTTATAAAATCGACTTTGACATGGACAGTTGAACCGGCACATTGGAGTCAGATTCCTGAAGCTGCACCATGCTGCCCAGGCCCTCAGGCCCAGCCCCTGGATGAAACCTCATTCAGCACCCTCCCCCTGCTCTCCTCCCTCAGCCCCCACCCTGCCGAATAGCAAACAATCCAGGCTTTGCTGTTCACTTTGCTTCCGCCTCTCAATTCTTAGACCTGTAGGTGCTCAGAGCCAAGCAGTGTTTTCACTGTTCCACCCAGTGTTTCCCCAAGTCCATCAGCTTCCCACCGGGGAAGCCAGGAAACAAACTAGGAGCAGGGAAGGAAACACCAGGAAAGAGGGCGGACACGTGGCATCACCTGGAGGAAAACAGAACTGAACTGGATGCTGAATTATATACTCAAGAGCCATTGATAATTTTGTTAGGTAGAATATATACAAGTTATGTGAAAACATCCTTACCTGTAAAAACACATTCTAAAGTATTTAAGAATGAATTGAAACAATACTATGGATTTGCCTTAACTCACCGAAGGAAAAAACTCCTAGGAAAGAGCGTGAACAAGACTGGCAAAACACGGATTCATGCTGCGGCTGGGAGAGGTCCATGTTGTGCTTCCCTCTCCTGGTCTCGCTGCTGTTGAGAGTGTTTGAATTTTCCATAACACTGACCCATAGTGAATTTTCTTTGTAAATAAGAGAAGTTAAAGAGTGGGTCTACTTCAAACAAAATGGAGTATCAAAATTTACTTATACAAAACAAAACAAAACAAAACAAAACAAAATTTACTTATACATTGGTATTGTTAGAAAAATCTAAGAGATTTGTTGAAATGTTAAAATAATTAGAAGGGTAATCAGCTGGTGAGACAAACACACATCACCTGTAAAACTGCCCCAGCCAAAAAAAGAGGAAACAGCTGGGATGAGGGAAAGGAGAAAAGGAAAGAAGGGAAAATATATGTGTACACAGAAGGATGGCTGGGATAACTGTGCTGCTGATGTCAGCTTATTGAAAGGAAAAGTTCATGCTTTACTTATTTATTTATTTATTTTGACCAATTTCGAATGCTTGTAGCTGATCATCTGAACTACTAATTTGAAGACAACAATATGCAACATAACAAACATTGTTGAATTCCTATCACCTTGTTTGGTGAAACTCTGTATTGTTTATGTTTTTTGTTTTTATTTTTTTATTCTAGTTAATGGTTTGATTAATGTTGCATCATCTTACATCTGGTAATCTGACCAACTTTGATGAAGATAAAAATATGTAACATAGCAACCACTGTTAATCCTTATCATTTTGTTCTGAAACCCTGTATCATTCTTATTATTTTTGCTTTGTTTTGTTGTTGGCATTTTGCTATTGTTCTTCTTTTCAATTCTCTTTAAAAGAAAAAACAATAAAATCCCCCCCAAATCTATCCTCTATCCAATGCCCAAATGGAGCCATAACCCACGAAAAATGTAATTTTTAGATGCTCATTATCAAGATGGGCTGGGTCTTCTGTGTGGTAGGAAAAGCCCCCCATCTACGTACATCACTCAGTGCTCAGTGTCCCTCAGTAGCTCTGCTCAGGGCTGTACCAGAAAGTCTATCCAACCAGTTATGGTGACTCACATCTGTAATTCCAGCACTCCGGGAGGCTGAGGCAGGAGGATCATAAGTTAAAATCTAACCTGGGCAACTTAGTGACTTAGCAAGAGTCTGTAGTAGATACAGCTCCATGTTGAGGCTGTGGGTTTAATCCCCAGTACCACCAAAAATATAAAGTTCCTCCTAAACAATTTTGTCAGCTTCTGGTTCCTTTCTTTCACCCCCACAACCCGAGTAACATGCCCAGACCAATGGGCAGGCCAGTGGACACACCTACAGCACACCCCAGGATGGTCACCTGCTGAATTAGGCATGCTCTCTGGAATCACTGTCTGAAGAACTGGCCATTGGCCTGAGGCCCCAACATGCTCCCTACAATGGCTTGGACTTCCAGAATTGCTGTGTCTCTACACCTCTATTCTAGAGGGTGCTTTGCAGCTACCTGTGAAGAGTAAAGAGCACCTATCCATCCTCGGGTTGAACCAAGAGGCCCAGGGAGCTTGACCTCTCCCAAGCAGCACCTGCTTGCAATGGGTGAGTTTCTAATTTCTTACGAATTTGATTGGGACTTATCCTGGGTAACTGGGAGTCTGGGCAGGGGGAATAGACAGGAGTCGGGGAGAGAGAACTTCGTTACAGCACAGAGCCTTCTGTTTCCTGGTATGATATCACACCTGGATGGAGAATGCTATGGGGTCGGGTGGTGAACCCCTTCTGAGTAGCCGCCAGTGCAGGCTGCAGCAAGAGGAGACTTTTTGGTGAGAAGACCAAGGCCTTCGAGGACAGCTTGCCCTGAGTGGTGTGCCAAGCTCAGAACTGAGCTCAGAACCAGGCCACCCACTGTGGGTGGACATGAGATTCCCAGTGACACAGAAATTCTGGGGGGTGTGGCAAGATGGTGACTGTGGAGTAGTATTTTCCAGAGCTGGAAAGAAAGCAGCAGCCTACGATGACACCTCTCTCTGACGCCCTGTGCTTTCCCTCAGTCTCCGGCCTTCTTTCCTTTTCTTTCCTGCCTTCTTTCCACTTCTACCTGCCAGGTAGCCTGGCCAGGGCAGGCCTGAGGACCGTGGACAGGCTCAAAGGACAGGAAGAACTTTGTGGCAGCTTAGCTGGGGCTGGGCTCCTCCTGAGGACTGGAAAAGGCTGGGGGGAGTGGGTCCAATTATACCCAGCTGTCCATAAGCAAACACAGGGAAATGGCTCTTCAAATCCAATTTGGCTTCGGAATAGAAGAGGCATGTGAACATTGCTAGCATAATCAAGAGACCTTCTTGGACCAGATGTCCAGGGTTGGATGCAGCTTTGACTCTGACTACTTTGCAGCCTTAGAAATCACAACCTCCCTCTGAGGATGTGCCTTTGGCCATCTGTACCACAGGAAGGGCCTTCTATGGTGCAAACATCAAGACCAGTGCTACCAACAGAAATACCAACCATGTGGAGGGCAGTCAAGGTCTTCACTCAATGAAGCGAAGGTAGAGGGTGGATCTCAGTGTTCTATAGCTAATGTCCCCAGGGCCACTTCCACAAGGGTTGATTTGTCCTGCTGTCTTGTGGACCCACCCCTGCGGTCCTGATCCTCCTGTCCTTCTCCTTACTGGCCTCCAGGGAGCCACCAAGACATCATGGAACCTCTCAGAAGGTTCTAGAATGGATTTGCTTTTCCTGGAGGGTAAGGACAGCTGGGTCCTCAGCCCAGGTCTGACCGTTAGAGATCCTGAATGGCTTTTTCTAGCAGGTAACCAGGTGGCCACTGGCTCTGGGTAACATTTCCCAGACACCAGGCTATCATGGTATTTTCCTTCTACCTGCAGGCTCTGTGGAGGCCTGCTTCCCACACCCAACAAATTCAAGTCCTTCCCAATTGCTGTTGGCTTCTAAAGGGCCAGGCCCTGCTAGAAGAACCTCTGGAAACAGAAAAGGAAAACTAGGCAGGCATCACATGCCTCTAGACTAATGTTAGTGAATTAAAACGGTACAGCTCTAACACGCCATACCCACATGTGTGGCACAGACAGGGAGAGTAACAACCCAACTCCTCCAGCACAGCTCCTGCATTTCTGCGGCCCCTCGTGCCCCACCTTCCCATAAATGCATTCGCTTGAAAACCTCAGCAAATCCTTTTGGTAGTTTTACTCAGACCTTTATTTTAGATGCATTTTTCCTCTCTGACATTGTCATTTGAAGTGGAAGTTTCTACACATAAATACAGCCAAGAAACTTTAAGGCAGACACCATATGGATAGTCACACCCCACAACTGGCCACGAAGTCATGGCTCATGAAGTCAAGTCCATAGATGTGATATGTATATGTACCAGTTCCCCAGGAGGAATGTAATTATTATGTATTGGAAATATACCAATGAAAAAATTAAAACCAAAGTCATGTCCACATCCAGCCCACAGGGTGGGAAACTGGATGCAAATACAGGGGCACATCTCTTCAAGCTTTGCCCAAGCCTGCAATCCCATCGGTATCCTCCAGTCTGAGGCCAGGAGTGGTTAGGTTCACAGCAGCTATAGATTAGAGTCTGGAAAGCAGTTTGCTGGGAAATTGGGTTGCACCTGCTTTGGTTTCTGGGCTGGAACTGGTTGTTTGATGAAGTTATCTGAGGTGCACTAAGAAGGGGTGTTCCTTCCTCGCTTGGGCCAGCACACCTTTAGTTTCCCTGCAGACAGGACAGATCCCTGTCCTGCCTCTCACGTCCAATGCCAACTCTCCCAGGACCTGTTCCCGAATCGCCAGCCACAGCTTGGCACACCGAAGGCAGTCACTTGGTGGATCTCACTGCAATTCATTTTAATTATGTGTGACATAAAAAGACCACCTACAGATGAGACAATGCTGCCATAAGAGTCTCAAGGTGACTGTAGGGAATACTGCATAACGGAAGTGTGTTTTCCCCAAGGAGTTATACCACCATTTGATTTAATTTTTAATTTTTACATTTTAATCAAAAATAGATCAAATGGTGGTGGTCTCTCCAGGGAAACATACTTCAGATAGGAAGCCGGCCATGCTCCTTTTAAATATGTAAAGCTGCCATCTCCCTGTGAGTCACGGTGGCAGTGGCGCTGCTGCTAGCCACCCCCTGCTGCAGCCAGGGTGGGGGGATTTTGAAGAGCAGAGCTCAGGCTCATGGCAGCTGTGTCTGCTGTAAGCCCTCTCACCTGCTGCACACAGCCCACGGGAGGTTCAGTCAGTCGGCACAGCTGCACAGTGCACAGGGCCTACGATCACTCCAGGAGAGCCAGTTACACCTCCCAGGAGAATACGCTTTCCCTTCTCGGTAGGGTGGGGAGCTGGGCAGCATGAATCCCCCTCTCAGGTGTGAGCGCATACCCTTACATACTCACTTTTAATTGCTCTGTGTTCTAATTGACAGCCAATACCCATACTGAGTGCCAAGGAAAGGTACACGTTTGTTTTTCATGCTGCCTGCGGGAAACAGACATGTTTTCCATCCACAGGGCTCACCTGGCTGTCACACCAAGGTTCTGAGGTTGGCCTAGGTTCCTGCTGATGCCGGGTGGGTTTTGAGGGCAGCCACTCACACTACTGTGTGACCTTCAAATCCTCTGGGGTTTGGTTCTCACCCTGAAGTGAGGACGAGACTGGGAGGGACCCCATCGTATCGTGGTGAGGATGAAGCGTTCATTAGAGTGCAGTGCTGCAGAAGCACCAGACGCACATGAGAGGGAAGTGCTCAGTACATGCCCTTTCGTTCACAGTGCTGCTGTTGCATGGGAAATAAAGGCAGGCTGTTGCCCTGTCCTCTCATCCTGAGCATCTCTGTGAGTCATTGGAGGGACTGTGCAAGCCTTGGAGAGGGACGGGTGCTTGATAGGGAAGCAGCTGGACTATGGTTAGGCCTCGGCCCTTGAGAAGCCCACTTCTCTGAGGCTGCCTTAATGCCCTGTTGATGCCCACAGCTCTCAGCCTGCAGCTTTTTCTTCACTAGGCATCTAGGAACCCTGCACTCCAGGCCTTTTAAGACCTGATTACAGAAGTGGGAAGGCCCTGAGAAAGCTGGTGGAGCTGAAAGGTAGGGAGAGAGAGCCTTGTCAGACTCATCCCTTGAGATGCTTTCTGTACTTACCTGCTGACATACGGTCTTGGCCTTCAGGGCCATAAAGAGGCACAAGCTAAGGACGTTCATCTCCACCCACCATCAGTGTCATTCACCTAAATAGCCACTGTGGGGGTTTTATCTAACAGCTGTCCAGGGAAATAGCATGGTTTCTTCCAGAGAGCATGTGTGCTTCCTTTTAGCAGGCCACTGAGTCTTCTTCAGGGTGAGAACACATCAGACCTTTTCTGTTTGTGTCTTGGAAACCCAGAGATAAATCGAGTGCTCAGTCTGCCAGCCTGGGTTTTGGCCCAGGTATTCCCCTCCTTCCATAAGAACTTGTACCATTTCCTGCCTCTACCTCTGCGGCTCATCACAGATAAGGTTTGATGTCAGCTGGCCCCTACCCCAGAGATCTAAGGTGAGACCAGGCAAAAGATGTTTCTTCCAGGCTCCACCTGTCAAGGGTAGAGCTAGTATCTGGACATCCTGCATGCTGGCTATAAGTTGGTTAGGAGAAGATGCTCCTTTTCCCTGGGCTCAGCACCATCCAGTACCATCACCTCCATCCCATCATTACCTTGGTTGTGGGTTGGACGGACACACCAGGCTCCCGCTGCCTGCTACTGGAGGGAAGATGACCCCTTCCACTTGCTAGGATTGGGACTGTGGGACAGCCGTGAAAGCTCTCAACTCAGGAGGCAGTTCTAGACCGACAAGGCCAAAGGAAGTAGAAGACTACAGGGACCTGAGTCACTTTCAAGCTCCAAGGTCCTCCTACTGACTTTGTACTTACACAAGTCTCAGAAGCCCTGTTTTAAAATTCATGAATAGGAGATCTTTTTTTAATATAGTTCATCCCTGCCCTGGAATGTGCAAGGCTATACCTGGCCCTGGAGCCTTCTGGGACTCCTGCCTTGGCTGCCCAAGGGGTATCTCTGAAGATGGCACCAGGGACAGGGTTGAGCATAATGCTTGGCTTGTGTTCTGACTGATCTCTACCTGGACTTCACTCGGCAACACTGGGTGCAGCATTCTCAAGCTCAAGAAACACACCTCACACATTTGATTTAAACCCACAGGGAAGTCACCCAGGAGTGGATCAGGAGTACAAGTGTCTCGCAGCAGTGAATGTGGTTTGGGGCGAACTCCTTCCCTGACGCTGGAAGGAATGGCAATGCCGTGTGTGGTGGTGCAGAGTGCACGATAACGCACAGCACGTGAGGGCTCCTTTTCCCCATTACGGCCCCTTAATTCATTTCAGAGCAAGAACGGCTGATGACGGATTCTCAGGTGCAGACTGCACATACAGGGCCTGGCAAGCTTGGTGTGCAGTAGGCTGGCAGCTCCAAGTAAGACCAGCTCTCCTGCAGCTCGAGTGGCCCTTGCTAAACCCAGCACTTAGGAGACACGTGAGTGCCCTATTGACCCAGGGTAGAGTCTAAGGCAGGAGGGTGCTCAGAAGCCACCCCAGGCAAGGAAACTGGGGTGGCTTTGGGATCATTCTGTCACCAGTTCAAGGCTACTGATGTGGCAGCAATTTGTTTTGTTACCAAACCTACACCTCTTTCACAGGTAACATGTAATAATCCTGGAGGCAGAGTGTTCTGCTGGCAGGGCGGAAGAAGGGTTTTCAGAATTTCAGGACTTCTTAAAAATAAGTAGCAGAGTTTTGAAAGTCATAGGAGATGCTGAAAGCTTTAAATGAAAAACTTCAAGATACTGAACTGTATGTGCAATTTGCTCAGGAATCAAAAGGACAAAGGGGTGCACAGTAACACAACACGGCCATCCCTCGCCATGGCCCAGGGGTGAAATAAGGCTTAAGCCTCACCTCAATGTTTCCAGAGACTCTACAGGAGAAAGTCATCACCCACAAAAGAGAATGTGAGGCTGCGGAAAGGTTTCGGAAACAAGATCTGCCTAACTGGACATAAGGGGAAGCCGAGCACCAGACCAGGAAGCAGGAGGGGACCCGGCATCCCTCACCCACACTCAGCTGGCCCTGGCCCAGTGCACTGCCTGCCTGTCAGGAGTGCTGTGGTTCCTGTAGGGCTGGGACTCATTAAAAGTCAGTCCACTGGCTGGGGATGTAGCTCAGAGGTAGAGCTCTTTCCTAGTATGGGCTCAATTCCCAGTACCACAAAAACAAAACGAAAAGGTTCCAACCCACTCAAACAGGCACAGAATCCTCCTGGGTGTTGGTGAACTTTTCTCATTGTTGGGTCCACTGCCAGAGAGAACATTGTCCTTGCTTCCCACTCAAGTCCAGCACCTTAAGCCCTGTGAAACTCACTTAGCACTGGTTCAGTTCGTTATCCCCAAAACCGATGGTCATGGCTTTACCAGAGACTCTGTGTGTGTGTGTGTGTGTGTGTGTGTGTGTGTGTGTGTGTGTGTGCATGACTTGGAACTTCTATATGTAAAGCACTCAGGACGGTGCTTGGTAGGACCACTGCCAGTGTAGAGCAGCCTTCCTGGGAGTGTGAACAGTCAGGCAAGGAGGGAGCCTCAGGTCTGTGTGGACAAGAGGTCCCACGCTGACCAAGCTGATGGCAGAGCCAGCATGACTGAATGGGAGACCATGGCAACAGTGATTCTGTCACTATCTGAAATGCATCACCATTACCAAAGAGAAATATAAATAAACATTTGGCTTCACTTGCTATTGGTTGGCTAAACAGTTACTAATTTTGTAAGTTACACAGCTTTGTTATAGATAAAACCTCTGAAGCTTGGGTTGAGATGATGGTTGCCTAGGTTACTTTTCAGGCCCCTGCAGTTGGCTTTTATGGAAAACACTTGTTCTGCACTTAGACTTGCACCTGTGTGATGGAACTGGAACAGGATGGAAATATTTACAACTCTGCCTTCAAGTTGTGTCTCATTTCTTTGCTCCTTTAACCTGTGGTCAGATCCTACTTACTCTGCATATAGACATGTTGATCTTTTGAGAAACGTTTTGTCCTAACTAGGTTCTACCTTGACCTAGACTTGTCTTGAGTCTCACTAGATCATGAAGGAAGAAAAGGAGGTAAAACTCAAGTTCCTGGAGGGGCTCTGTCAATTTCATGAAAAGACATGAATATTTCTTCCCCTTTACTACCTAACTCTCTCCCCCATTATTTCTGCACTATACCTCTAACTCCACCACCTGCCTGGAGCTGAGAAGTTGATTTGCAGGCAAAGTTCTCAACTCTCCATTCTCCAGCCATTGAGAAAAGCCTTTCCCCCAAACAGTCACATCTTAGATATTAGTTTTTCTACAGAATGAGCTTCCATATCTGACTTCGTAATATAGTGTTATATTACTCAATTATAAACATGACCATAGTCACAGGGCAGAATGAAAAGGAAAACAAAGTCCACTTATAGGAAAGTTTTAAAATAGAAGTTGCTTTGCTGAGCATGTTGGTGCACAGCTGTAATCCCAGCACTTGTGAGGCTGAAGCAGGAGGATTGCTGTGAGTTTGATGCCAGGCTGGCCTGCATGCTGAGTTCAAAGCCAGCTTGAACTGCACAAACAGCACAGAGAGACCCTATCTCAAAACCAAACAAACAATAAATTAAATATAAGTTGTTTTTCAAAAATGAAAAACTAAGATGACATTTTTTATCTCAAGACAAAAGTCAATGGAATTAATTTCACATAAACAAAGTAATACACATTAGCTCTCAGGTCCTACTTAAGAAAACATTCCAAAAAATTATTTCAAATATAGAGTGTGTGGTATCCAACACAGTTCCGGATCACAGGCCATAAACTCCCTGGAGCTCCTTGGTCAAGGGTCAGTCTGTTATCTCTCAAATGGATGACAGTGTCTGTCTTAGGAGACCACCTGAGCTGTGTGAAAAATCGAAAATCCTGCAAGGATAAAGTCCAGGTTGGCTGCAAGGACAGGCCTTGGACTACACTGTCACACCAAGTTTCCTGTCATTCAAAGCTAATTTTTGAAAAGAACATTTTAAGAAACTCACATACAAATAGAAAAATAGTCGGTAACTAACCAGCATCTACTTTTTTACCACGATGAACTGTTAACACTTGATCATACTTGTTTTAAGGAGTAGTTCATAACAGCTGCCACTGAAGGTCCTACAATTCGAGCCATAGTCTCAGCTATGCACCCCATCGTGGGGCCTGTATTAGCCAACTTCTCTACAAGAGAGACAGGAGCCAGGGAAACCCACACTGTTTTACAGAGGTTGAGTTGATCAAGGCAGAGTTGGGGTGGGCGCGGGGGCAGGGTCTGTGGTCAGCAGCAGTCCTGCAGGGTGCTCCAGCCACTATGGTGATCTCTGGAAAAGGTTTTGTGAGAGCTGGGTGTGATCCTGACACTTAGAAACTCCCCATGATATTTGTCCCCACTCTCCATGCCCCCAGGAAAGCAGAATGTGAAGCCAGGTCCAAAGCTCAGACTGACTGCAGGAAGATGGATCCCCCAGACAGTAGTGTCTTCACTTACACAACAGAATCTTTACATCTCTCACTGTCCTGGGGCTTCTCTCTGCCTATGTGATCACAAACACCAGGAGCTTTTTAAATACAAATACAGGATTAACAAGAGCTTCAACCAGGATGTGCTGGAGAAGACCAATGGCCAACTAATCTTCCTTGCCGTTTTGTGAGCCTCAGTAGCCTTGTGGATAAGTAAAATTATTCGTAGGGTATTTGGAAACTCATGCATTAACTTCGAGGAGAAAAAGAAATACACTAAGAATGTTTTCCAGATATTGTCTGCTAACCATAGTTGAATGTTGGTAGAGATTATTTGCATAGGAAATCTTTGCAACCAACTACAAATACCACATCTGGGGGATGATCTTACCATTTATATGAACTGTGTAAGCAGAGGAATTATATGGGAGGGAGTGACTAATATTGGGATTTTTGTTGTTCTGGAACCTCAACTTTCTAAGACAGATGAGATGCATACAAGAAAATAAATAACAGTTCAGCTCCTCTAGGAATTTTTTGATCTGTTAAGACTAGTCAGATCTCCTGGCTTTCACCTCTGTGTCTGCTGTGCTGCCTTCCAGAATGAAACTCAGAGCCTCTGAGTATCTCCCAGGAATACTCCCACTTGTGTTAGGCATTTGCTTTTGAACATGGGAACTGATGGGACAAATGGTTTACTGTGGATTTCAGTGCATTTTGGAAGGAGCCCAGCAGCCAACGAAGCCTTCCCTAAAGCTTTAGCTTTCAGACAAGAGATCCTGAATGCATCTATCAATTACTCTGCATGCCAGTGAAACCACATTGTAACTGGAACCATCTGGCAAGACAAGGCAGCTTTGTCAAGGTCTCCTCCCACCGTCGCAGGATGCTGCCCCAACACCCTCTTCAGGAGGAACTGTAGGCTCTGTGAGGGAGAGAAGACCTCCAGCAGCTGCTAAGGCATGGGAGTTCTCATGGCAGAGCAGCAGAGCTGAACCCAAATGGAAAGAACTAGGGATGGTGCCACCTCTGAGCCTGTTTTCTGGTTTTAATTTTGTGGTAAGAAATCTTGCTGTGAGATCTACCCTCTTCCTTGATTTTTAAGTGTTAGAATATAGTATTGTTATTTACAGGCATGATGTTGCACAGCAAATCTCTACAACTTCATCTTGTAAAACTGGTATTTGGTACCTGCTGACTTATAACTCCCTGCTTCCCTTGACAACTATCACTAGACTTTCTGCTTGTCTGAGCTCAACCTTTGTGGATTCCACATGTGAATGAGTATTTGTCTTCCTGTAACTGGTTCATTCTACTCAGCAGTAGTGTCCTTCAGATTTATCCATGTTGAAGAAATGTCAGATTTTTCTCCTTTTCAAAAGCTGAATAGTTTTCTGTCATATGTAATACTGCATTTTCTTTATTGATTCCTCTTGTCTGTGGACATTCAGGTTGTTTCAACAACTTGGCTATTGTGACTAGTACTGCATTGAATACAGAAGTGCTATCATATCCTCAAGATCGTCATTACACCTCTTTTGAATAAATATCCAGAAGTAGGATTAGTGGAAATAATAGTTTATTTTTAATTTTTGCCACAACTTCCATACTGTTTTTGACAGTGTAAACACCATTTTGCATTCCCATCATCTGTACAAAAGCTCCCATTTTTCCATATTTTTACACTTGTTATCTTCTTAATGATAGACATCCTAATAGGTGAGTGGAAATAATCTCACTGTGGTTTTGATTTGCAGTTCCCTGATAATTACTGTCTTCAAGCATCTTTTAATACATCTACTGGAAGTATCACACTTCCTAACTTCAAAACAAATTACAAAGCTGCTGTACTAAAAACAGTATGGTACTGGCATAAACATAGACATATAGACCAGTGGAACAGAACAGAGAGCACAACATAAATCCATGCATATATGGTTGTCATGGTTTGTGTCTAGATGTCCCCCAAAAGCCTCATGCAATCATAGGTTTTTTTTTCAGAGGTGGCTGAATGTAGTGTGTGAATTGATTCATAGTGCAATACTGGGATTAAGGGTGCTGGGATTAAGTGTGGGTGATTGATCAGTCCACTGATTGGGTTGGCACTTCCCTAATCTTGGTAGACTGGATAAAATAAAAGGGACAGAAAGATACTCTAGAAAGATTCTCCCTCTCTCTCTCTCTCCGTCTCTCTCTCTCTCTCTGTCTCTCTCTCTCTGTTTTTGCTGTCTTCCACTGCCATGAATGGTTGCCTCTCTGCCATGTGCCACCCTGCTTTGGAGTCAGCTAATTATAGACTGAAACTTCTACAAACCTTTCCTCCTTTAACTTTGGGTGTCAGGCATTTTGTCTCAGCTACAAGAAAAGTAACTAAGACAATGGTCAACCTAATTTTGACAAGGGTGCCAAGATTATTAAATGGGGAAAGGCTAGTCTTTTCAATGTGTAGTACTGGGGAAACTGTATATCCACATGAAAAAGAAATTGGACCCCTACCCTACTAAAAAAAGTCACCTGAAATTAATTAAAGACTTAAACATGAGATCTTAAAAGCTAGAACAAAAAGGAAGAAAAGTTTCTTGACACTAGTCTTACAGTGACAGCATGGGTAGGACTCTAAATTGTAGGTACCAAAAGCAAAACTAGACAATGAGAGGCTCCAAAGTGAAACTTTCTACATAGCAAAAGGAAAAGGCAATGGAGTGAAAACAACATCTACAGACTGAGAGAAGACATTAGCAGACCACAGATCTGATAAAGGCTTAAAGCCCAAAATGCATAAGGAATTCATATAATGCAATAGCAAAAATGTACTAGCTCAATTTAAAAATGGGTTACATGCTTGAATAGACATTTCTCCAAAGGTAAAGCACACATAACCATGGGTCACTTTTGATCATCAACAACTTTTAGAGATTGGACGAGGCATTCATTGAGACTAAACTTCTTCTACCAACTCAGTCTACTAAGAGGCTTGTCAAGAGTTTGAAAAACCAGAGAAATTTGGATCACCACTGACTTGGCTTTCTTAAAAAGATCATTTAAATTGATGAATACATTTTGGTTGATGGTTGTTTCTTTTTAAAATAATTTTATTCGTTTTAATAAAGGTCATTTAACACATGAATAAGTACATGTGGTTTAAATTTATTTCTATGTAGTCATTTTCACATGCCAGGCATTTCATATAGGTGACTAAGACCTTGTATTTGGATTATCCAAAGTCAGTGAGAAATGCAAAAAAGGATGATGCCATTTCTCACAGAGAAAGGGAAGGGTTAGGTCATTGTAAGTTTTTATTTTTGTGTGTTATTGTAGTTAAAATATATATGATATTAAAGTTACCATATGGACAGTTTTTAAGAATACAGTTCTCTGGCATTAGGGATATTCACATTGTGCCGCCATCACCACTCTGCATCTCCAGAATCCTTCGCCTTCCCCACTGGATCTCTGACCCACTGAACACTGCCCTGACATCCCTCTGAGTCCTCCCAAGCATACACAGAGGACCCCTGTCTTCCTACCTGGCTGCAGGAGACCACAGGCTTATAAGAAACCAATGGCTAGGAAATCCTCAGTAAATATTCTCACTTAGTGGTAACAACTAACACTAAAATTTCTAAAGATTCTTCATGACTTGCATAAAAACCAAGAATCCTAGCTGTGAGAGGTTGAGGGCCAGGAGGGAACTCTGTCTCTATGAGGCCTGCGATTACAGGATTTCACAGCCCAGCTGCATGTGGCGGGTAGAGGTCTGAGTTCAGTTTCTGTCACTGACATCCTTGTGGCCTGGACACTGTGCTGGGCATTAGGGTGGATGGGCTCTGAGACCCTGTGCAGATCTAGGCACTAATAGTATTGCCAGGCTCCATCCTAACGTCTCACACACACCAGTCTCCTCACAGTGAAGTATTCTCAACTCTCATTTTCCATATGATGAAACCGAGGACAGAGTCAAGAGACAGGTAGAGGCAGAAGAGTTCTAGACAGGAAGCCGGCCCCCAACTAGCCCATCCACTGAAAGTCAGTAGTTTGGGAGGTAGGTGCCGAGTTCAGGGGCTTCTGGTGCTGGCAAAGCTAATTGTTCAAATTATTGCAGAGGAGAGAACGCTTTTGACTCTAGAACTAGAGCCTTGTCTACATCTCTAAACAGGAATCCACTTCACTGAATCTGAGGTGACTCAGGCAGGCGATTTGCTACTCAGAGGGGATCCTAAGTATGTCTGGCTTGTTTGGAAGTTGCCACCCCAGCCCCTCCCTCGGCTCCCCCTTGGCTCCCGTCTGCCATAGAGGCTGGAGGCTGAGTGGCCAGGCTTGAGCTCAGCAGTCTGGCTATAAAAAGTGGCTCAGCCTCTCTCAGCTTCCATCCTGATTAGTAGGCTGAACCCTCTAAACGCTTTCTGAGGATTAGATATGAAGATATATGTAAAATACTCAGCATAGTGCCTGACACACTGTGCTGCTCAATGAAGATCAGTTTCCTTCCCTTCATATTTGGGGGTAAATGTGCGAGGCAACTTTAAACAGCAATTATTCAGGAAATGATCTGGTATAAGAGTTATAAACAGAAAATGCAATAGGAAAAAAGAATACCTGGGACTGAATTTAAAGTGTAGGACCTACATATAAAAGAAGACAAAACATAAAAAAAAAAAAAAGAGTTCATCATAGCAAAATATGCCGTGGCTCTGCATCAGTCTCAACATTGTTAAGCTACCCCATATACTGCAGTTAATCAATGAGTCTGCGCAAACTCAATCTGTTATGTGGTTTTTATTTTTGGAATTTGATAACATGATCCTAAAGTTGATCCGGATAAATGAGCATCTAAGAGGAGCCAGGTGCAGTTTGACAAAGAAAATAATAAGAGACGAACATAGTCCCTTCACCCGTGCAAGTGCTTTAAACCTGGACATTCTTTTTTCACTTTTGCCCCTGTGTTAATTTTAATAAAAAGACCACACGTGCGCACACACACATACTTACAAACACTAAAAGAGAAAGATCAAAGAAAACAAAGTGCAGAAACTATGCCTGCCATCTATGATAAAAGTGAAGTTTTATAGTCAGTGAAGTGGTTAGAATAATGGATGAATACTGGAAGATGAAGTGAGCTATGTTGACTTTCCCTCCCAAAAGTTGTACCTAATTAAGTAGAATTGTTGAACAATTTTAAATGTTAATCAGAATCATGCAAAGTATAGATGCATCATTCACAATAAATTCATAAAACGTACATAATCATGGGGAAAAAAAGCTCTTCTTTGAATGATAATAGATTAAAAACTAGCTAAAGAATTGGCTGCCACATCACAGAGTAAAAATCTTTCATGTGCCTAAGAATACAAAGATCACTGAGCTCAGAAAGTGCAAAATGATAAACTGGAAAATACTTGCAACTTATGAGAAAAAGACCAGACATAACAGCCTTAGGATATATGGAACTTTCGAAAATAAAGGCACACATATCCAATGGTAAAACAGACAAAGACGGAAAGTTCACAAAAAGAGGTACACACATGACCTGTCTGAATATCAGACATGTGAAGCACGATATGCCTATTAAAACAACGCAGTACTGAAGATCAGACTGTCAAGAATAAAAAAAAAGTCTTTCTAAAAAATAAAAAGTGAATCTGCTCAAGTTTCTAAAAAAACGTTCAAATGGGAAGAGGAACTGGGGGGGGAGGAGGGGAAAAGT
This sequence comes from Dinomys branickii, assembly GCA_004027595.1. NCBI lineage: Eukaryota > Metazoa > Chordata > Mammalia > Rodentia > Dinomyidae > Dinomys > Dinomys branickii. The sequence goes on along the minus strand of PVLD010004518.1, from coordinate 59,734 downwards.
AGAGAGAAAAGGAAAAAAAGGAGAAAAGAAGGATGAATTGGAAGCAAAGATTTTATAAATAAGGAAGGGAAGAGGGGTTGAAGGAAGGTGAGGGGAAGGGCAAAAAGAAGAATCACCATATACCATGTACAGGCACAAATTCCCTATGATGAGGATGGTCATTACATACATCTAAATTGTACCAAGAAACATAATTAAAATACAGAAAAGTGTTTTTAATAAACAAATGATACTGTATATGCCAATATAATAAAATAATTATGGGTGAAATAATGTTTTGTCTGGTATTTGCTTCTAATACAGACAGGAGTCATGGATGGGGACTGGTTGAATAGGACTGGTCTTGAGCTGAATGAGAACTAAAACTATTTTTGTGTATATCAAAATGCTCTGAGTTAAAAAAAAAAAAAAGAAAAAAAGACTGACTCTGCTCAAGGATGACGAAGGGACATGGATTCTAGGAACCTTTCCGTTGGGCCCAAAACCAGAATGTACCCTCAGGCAGTTCAACTTCTGGAGCTCACCAGAATGTATATAAGGATGTCTGTACAGCAAGTTTTGCAATAGCAAGTAAGCAGATAAATAAATACAACCCCAAATACTCATTGTGAAGGGACTGGGTAAGAGAACTTCACGGTTTCCATTGAGTGGAATACTGTGTGACCATTTAAAATAATTTAATATATTTATTGACATAAAACATTTATATAAAAGATAATAGTAAAGTCTATGATTATGGGTGTGTGCATTTAGGCAGAAAAAATTTATAAATATATGAGCTGTGATCTACAAATATGGTGAATGGTTAAATTTTTTAAAATGTATGAGAATAAGAGAAACATTGATATTAATCCTCCTAAAAGCACTCTCTGTGGTTTTGAACACACTTATTCCGCTGTTCCTGCCACTTCCTGAAGCAGTCCTGGAAACTTTCTGTCATGTCTGTAGTTGCAGTGTTTTGGCTATTTTGATGTCTTGAATTGATATAAAGCATTTACCTTTCACAATCATTTTGACTTTGGGGAAAAGCCAGAAGTTGCATGTTGCTAGAGCCAGTGTCTAGGTGGATGAGGACACACCATAATATTTTTATTTGATAGAAACTGCCACAAATATCTGATTAAAGAGGAGTGGTAAAAGAACACAGTATATGTTTAAATTTAAAATTTTATTACAGTAAAAGACATTGCCATTAATCTCCCTCAAAATACTTCCCCCAGCTTCAAATACATTTATCCTATTGTTCTTGGGCATGTGGCTTTTACTGTAATAAACTTTAAAAAATTCATTTTTGGGCATCATAGCATATACCTTTAACCCCAGCATTTAGGAGGCTGAGGCAGAAGGATTGCTGGGAGTTTGAGGCCAACTTGGGCCACAAAGTGAGTTCAGGGCCAGCCCAAACTACACAGTGAAACCCTGTCTCAAAAAGACAAAACAAACAAACAAAACCCAACCAAACAACAGCAACAGTAGCAAAAACTCTTTCACAGTATTTTTGATCACCCCTTTACACATCTAAATGTTAACATTAGCCAACTTTGAGTAATGAACTGTGAATGAATGCTATGGCTTGTGTCTAGATGTCCCTTCAAAACCTCACGCAGTCAGAGGAATGTGTGATGCTGGGATTAACTGTGTGATGCTGGGATCAAGGATTCATGATTACTAAATTAGTCCATTGGTTGGCTTGGCATAGGTCTAGGTAGAATTACAGGTGCCCCACCCTAGAGTAGGGACAGAAAGAGAGCCACTTTTGTTCCTTGTCGCTTGCTGCTGCTTGCTGCTTTGCTATCTCCTGCCTGCTTGCCATGAACTATTTTGCCTCTGCAATGGCCCTCTTCCAGGCCATCCTCTTTGGAGCCAGGCAACTATATACTGAAACCTCTACAAATTGTAAGCCAAACAACCTTTCCTCCTTTAACTTTGGGAGTTGGGTATTTTATCTGAGTAACAAGAAAAGTAACTAAGACAGTGATTTATTTTTCATTTTTACTTGAATTTTTAAGTTTTTTAATAAGTATCCATTTCCAATACAGTTTTAATGTTTTAAAACATTTAGAAATAAACTATTTTAAAAGGAGGCAAAATATTTTGAATATTAATATGTCTTTTTTGCTAACAATTTAACATGCTTTTGAATTTTCTGAAAAAAGTTTTATAATTTGTTGTCTTAGAAGCTGCTTAAATACTTACTTTGTGAAATCAGTGGAAGGTACATATGCTTCAATATTTTTAGCCCCTACACAAAGAAATGATGGCAGCTTATAAAGAGAAAATTGAAATCTTATTTAATAGACATATGTCCAATAATGCTTAGTGTGTTTCCTCAGGGTATAAGAAAATATCTCTTTCTTCCTCTTTTGACAAGAAAACAAAGAGGAAGCACGTTAAAGGATAATCCCATTTCATGCTCATCATGGGGTATGCCAAAACCCGGTTTAGCAAAATCTATGAAGGTTTTGTGATGAGCTAATCTGTCTCTGCACCTGTGGTGCTGACAAGTCAATCTGGCAGGGAGAGCTGGTCCTACAGAGGACAGCTGACCTGGCCCAGGGAGCAGGTGTACCCACCTGACCTTCGCCAGTCTTCTCCAAGGTAGAGACCTCTCCACAGCCCCCTCCCTGGTCCACACAGCCTGGTCAGAGAGAGCAGGCACACTCAGGGCTGCCCAAGAAGGGCTGTCCCACTGACTACTGCCAGGCGGAAGCTGCTGCTGCCTTTATAGTGGCATTTGCTTATGATAATGGGGGAGGACATTGGTAAAACCAAAACAAGGGTCACTTTCTGGAAGACCACATGTAGCAGGCCAGGGGCAGTCATCTGGATGAGTAAGCATGTATTCCTTGCTGCATTTTCCATGTTCTCCTACAGTGAACAAGTATTACTTTTACAATCATGAAAAGGCTGCTTAACATCAGTCCTAAATGTTCATGTTCTTCATAACTTCTCTGCTATTGGGGCTCAAAGAGAGGGACTGGGGTGAAACGGAGGAACCAAGGCTGTGCTTATGGGTAGGGATGGTTCCGGAGCTGAGGAGGTGGGGAGACGGGCAGCAGGGGGGGACATCTGTGACAGCTGGGAGGGTAGAGTGGGCTGGAGTAGGGGTCCCTATTTCCCTGGAGCAGGGACTGATCCTGGTCTATTAGTAAATGTACACAGGAGGAGGGAGTGGGAGGTGAGCGAGCCAGCAAAGCTTCATCAGTTTTTACAGCTGCTCCATTATGATTTGTATCTGCTTGTCCCCCCAAAGCCTCAGGCAGTTGTAATGGGGGTTTTGAAGGTGACTGGATTAGGGTATGTTAATATGGATTAAGGCTGTGGTACTGGGTGTGGAAAACGGAAGCCCCACCCCGAGTTTGGTTCACACCAATCAACGGGCTGGATGGACTACAGAGGAACAGGAAGAAGGCAGGCTGCCCCTGCTCCTTGCTGGTTCGCTACCTGCCGCTTCCTTGGTATGGACCCTTTCTACTCTGTCCCTCTGGCACGCCACCCTGCTTTGGAACCAGCCATCTATGCACTGAAACCTCTACAAATCGAGCTGAAATAAACCTTTCCCCCTTTAACTGGGTGCGGGGTATTTTGTCTCAGCAACAAGAAAAGTAACTAAGACACTCCCCCTTGTTCTAGTCACTGCCAGGGCTCTGCGTCCTGTCAGATCAGGGGTTATATTAGGTTCTCATAGCAAACCCTACTGTGAATCTCACTGTACATTTGAAGGACCTAGTGTGGTGCTCCCTTGAATCATCCAAAAACCATACTCCCCACCATGCACCATCCCCGCCACCCTCTCCCCCATCTGTAGAAAAATTGCTTCCATGAAACTGGTCCTGGTGCCAAAAAGACTGGGGACTGCTGGGCTAGAGGACAACCTGTCAGGCAGTGCCATGGGATCTAGGACAGCATGGTCATGTGTGGATCCCTGCTGGGCCAGAAGGTAAGAGAAGGGTGGGTGCTGAGATGTGCACAGACCCAGGGGAGATGGGCCGCAAGTCCAGGGTGTCAGAGCTTTCTACTTACGATCTATTTAAGACTAAACTGAAAACTAAGAAAATGTTGATGTCATGTCTTTGAGGCACCTGTGGCGTTTGCTCTATTCAATACTCTCTTAAAAATCGAAGAACTCTGGGAATTTGTGGTAAAACTGTAGTTTCCACATTCTGGCCTGCTTCCACCCACCCTTTTGGTCATGCTCACACTGTTGTCATCTTTTGGGACCTTCTGCCTTCCCAGGAAAGGCCTGCTCTGGATCTGAGGGAATGTGCAGTGATGGGCAGAGGCTACCACTGAGGACATGAGGACACGCCCTGTCAGTGTGCTCATCGTTAGTGCTGGTGACAGTCCCTGCAGGCTACCATCACCACTGTACAGGTTGGGGACAGGAGGAGGCTCAAAGAAGTTAACTGTGGCATCAGTGTCACATGTGAGACATCTGGTAGCAACAAGATCGAACCTCAGTCTGCCTGATTCAAATGTGGGCATCTTCCATGGGACAGGATTATGCCCAGGGGCTGTTCAATGCTCTGTGGATGACTTGTGTGCTGCTGAGATTACCATAAACACATGGACATCACCTCTCCCCACAAATTTGAGGAAAGAATTTATACACAAAAGATCTTTTTCCTTAACAATTCACACGTAGATCTCATTTTGAAAAGAAAACTACAGCTTTCTTAAGGTTACAAATCACAGTACTTTCTGATTCTGAAGCTTGCTTGTTGGGGCATGGGTTAGCACTCTCACAGCGCCCGCATCTTACTTGGAGTTAACTGCAGGGTGTATAGTGATCCTGGTTAATCGCTGTCACAGAGGACACTGTGCTAGTTTCCTTCCAACATCACGCCTTTCTCTGCCCAGCTTCCCAGTACGGCGCTCGCCCCAGGTCTGTGTACCATGATCATTTATGGGTCACTGTGGGTCTTTCACATGTCAGTGCTGAAGATGTCCATGGCAAGGAACATGGCCCTTGTAACATGATGTAAATAGATTACACAGGGGACTCAGGCCCTCCTCTAGTGTTAGAAGATTAAAGAACTTGAGATCAATTCTATGACCCCATGATCTCTTTAGGATTCTGTCTACCATAAAACATGAGATCTTGGGAAGTCTTCAAATGCAGGGAAAATAACACCAGTTTCCTTAGCTAGACAAAATACTGAAAACCCAAGAGAAAATAAAGTTTCCATTTTAATATGAAAGGGTGCAGTCCTTGATAACTTCAGTTGAAAGATGACACAGAACAGATTGGACAGTAATGTTTAGTAAAATTCACTTCAAGATAATAGAACATTTTACAATATAAAAATAAGTCTTTTAATTAAAAAAAAGTACATGAGCAGTGGAGGATATATCTATACAGCAATATGAAAGTGTAAAGGCAGGGCAGCATCTGGCCATGATTCCACAAGCTACAGGGTTCCGAAACCTCATAGAAAGTTTGACACAGAATTTTTTAAACTTTTAAATAATACAATTGATCTTGCTTTCAGATAAGACACATCTGAAGGGAGGCTGTAGCAAATCATAATGATCTGGCGGCTCTTTGGAAGTGACACGGACTCTCCTGGTTCTCGCGTGGAGGCTGGTGGTATCCCAAGAGTGAGAGGAGGACCCCTCAGCAGAGAGCACCGGGCTGCTATGTGAACAGGTGGTTGCCCAAATCCACCCATAAGGGATTTCCACTTGCAGTCACACTGAGGATGCAGAATCAAAACTGGAATCTTCCCTTTGCCCATTTCCATCTTCTAACGGTTCTCAGTATGGTTAAAATGCCCCTATAAAAATAAAAAAGCACAATGCACAAATTAATTCACCTTGGCCCAAATTAACATACTAAGAACATACTGTCCACCAACACAAATCATTGCATTTAAAATGACACTGGAAACAATGTGTAAATTTTTGAGGTGAATATATATTTGTAGATGTATTACTAAATAGCACACTGTAATTAGAATATTTAAAGAATTTCCAGTAATGCCTGGCACATAGAATGTTCTCAATAAATGATAAATGTTATATCCCTTCCACAGGAAGAAAAGAATGAAAATATCATGGTAGATAGGGTGATACCACTAAAGCCCAATATACACATGTGTAGAAATGTCACAGTGAAACCCACTAATCTATACAATTTGTATATTTATAATTAAGATAAATTAAAAATTTAAAAAACATTTACCTAGTCATAAAGTGGCTTTAAAAATCATGCTATCTAAATATTGAATCAAGAGCTAGGAAGACAGCTCAGTGGCACAGCACCTGCCTGGCAAGCCCAAAGTGCTGAGTTTCGATTCCCAGTACCACACACACAAATAAATACTAAATCAAGATTCAAGACAAAAGGGGTGCAGCTTGCCCCTCACTGGGGACATGTGGAAGTAGCCCAGGCTCACACAATCACCACCAGAGGCCTCTGCACTCCCCCGACCTCCAGAAACAGGCCTCTCACCTCTGCACCTTACCCAGAAACAGAACAGATGCCTGGGGATGGACAGCTGGCCGCATACCACACTGCTGCGCACTGAGATGTCTCATCGCTATCTAGAGCACACAGCAGTGTGGCTCTGGGCCCATGGCAGAAGCAGGGTGGCACCCCTGCCCACAAGGACAACTCAGAACAGCAATGGGATTCCTGGGCTGGCTGAAGCCCTAAGAGGGTAGGACAGGCTGGATGGCACGGGGACAGAATAGTCCAGTCCACAATGACATGTGTTTCCAGAAGGCGCACAGAGCCCTGAGCCATGGGCACCAAACAGGAGAGACTCAGGCCTTGCCTGGAAGGACTCCTAGCTGTCAGCAAACCCATTTCACACTGATGGCTCATTTAGGGGGTCAAGGTGCTATACCAGCAAGGGAAGGGAGCACTCGAACCTGAGGACAGGCTGGGAAAGGCCCGACACAGGGAGGTGTCTTGTGTGGGCCACAGCAGAGTAAGGTCCCAAGCAGTAAGAATAGAAGGTTAGGACATTCCAGGCCTGGAGAAGGCATCTGTGATGACCTGAGCTAGGATGCAAGCAGCATGGGGGCAAGGAGGGGGCCCTGAGTGAGAGGTCAGGCTCACTAAGGCTGAGGGTAACGCATATCACCGTGAACACAGGTGCCGAGTTTACCCTGGAGTGCCCTGTGCAACTGTCCCAGCGTTAGTTACACATGGGCCAGATTTCCCTTCATGGAAGGAAACAAATTTCTTCCCTGCAGTTCTTAAGATCACCCACAGTCTGATGGATATCAAGCCTCCAAAAGGAGGCGAGTGAGTGCACAAACCCTGGCCTTCTCTGCCAGGACTCTTCAGCCATGAGGTCACTCCCATGCTGCAGGGATAGCCCCCCCCCCCCCCGCCCCCGACAGCTTGGGAAGTCACTCTGAGCTGCTGCAGCACAGGACAGGGCAGGAGGCAGGGGGTACTCTTAGGGGAGAGATCAGAGAGGAGGCACATTTTTTAAATTAACTTCATCCTCAACAACCCTGTCATCACTATCACACAGATTTACAAACAAAAAATTTTTTTTTTTCAATTACAAAGGCATTTATGGAGACAACTCCTGCTCTCTCCCTGTTCTAGGAGGAGGTACTGGCCAGGTGGGGTGGTGCACCCCTGTAATCCCAGCACTTGGGAGGCTGAGGCAGGAGGATCATTGTGAGTTTGAGTTCAGCCTGGGCTACCAAGTGAGCTCAAGGCCAGCCTAAACTTCCTAGCAAGCACCCATCTCAAAAAGAAGAAAAAAAGGCAGAAAGACCCAGGGATCAAGACAGATAACCACATCAACATGAAGACAGAGTTAAAAGGAGTAACTTTTAGAAATTACTTGTTTAAACCTTCCCTCCTATGCTCTGCTTTATGACAAGATACCAAGTTCCCACGTCACCCTATTCACTCTCCTCCGCACATTCCAGTGTGTCACTGTCTCTCACAGCCCACGGCCCGCAGTGACACCCAAAGCGGGTGCTGGTACGTCCCTGACCTACACAGGCAGTGCGGTATGAAGTCCTGGGGCACTGGGACTTACAGATGACACATACCAGCCACTATAGACGCATCTGACAATGACTTGCTGAGCACTAGCTCTATGATTTGACAAACTTGGGCGAAGAGCTGGGTTCTCTGGGCCTTGACTGTAAGCCTTATTACAGATGCATAAAATGCTTTGTTTCCTGTTTCATTAGACTTGAAGAGTGACCTGATAAGCAACAGTGTGGTAAAACACAATTGCAGTATTTTTTTTTTTTTACAAACCAAGAGGTAAATACATTTTTGAAGGAGTTTTTATTTGCTTCTGATATTGGAAATAGGGACTCAGGTCCAGGTGCTTCTGGGTTTGCTGCAAAACACACTCACTCTTCACAGTTTTCTCAAGGGACAAGTCTACACGTACCCATTCTGTTCCTGCAGCGTCTTGTTATAACCATGCCCTCGCAGGGCACCTGTCCAACTCATGCCCCTTTTAAAATTCTCTATGTTGCTTTATACAGTAAAAACCTCCCTCACTGGGCTCCACACCTTACTGTCTGAGGGATCAGCAGAACCAGAAGGCCCAAAAAGTACGTACCTCATTCCATTTGAGACTGTCACATGAAATGCCATATTGATACTTTCATCTGTAGTAAACCTAGTTACAATGCAGCCTGTGCATAGTGGGGAAGAGAGACTTTGGCATGCATCATTTTATCTTTTTATGAAAACCATTTTTCATTAATACACAGAATCCTGGCTTTGTAGGTAGCTCTTTGCCTGTCCTTGAATAATTGTGACATAATAGCAGCAACCCTTTGTGAGGTAGAAATGTCTATGATTCCTGACATTGCCTGAGGAATCGTCTTTAAGAGCAGATTCATCTTTACTCCTATAAAACAGGGTCTTTTTCACAAAGGCTGAGTTTCTTCAAAGGCCTACAGTGAAAGCTAGGACTTCTAAGATAATCAACCTTATTTTACTTGCATGACTCTTTGTCTAATGAGGTATACTTATGTATGCCCCATGCAAATTTAACATGCCTTGCACTTACCCCATATTCCTCCCTTTCTTCTTGGAAGTAATCACTACTCTAAGACAGCATATAGCCTTCTGCATCAATTAGCTTCAATGGGAAGTAGGTGTTATGTGAGAATAGAATTTACAAAGGGATTATCACAACGCTGTAGAAGGGAGCTGCAAAGGACTGTATAAGGGTAACTAAAGGGATAAGAGGAGGAAGCAATCCCAGAACATGGAATATGTTATGGATTGTTGGCTTATTGGAAGGAACAGTAACACTGTCCAAGGGACCCATGAAGGACAATACCCTCCACCTGCCTCCAATCTCTTGCTGCCTGCCCCAATGGCTAAACCCAAAGGCATATAAGAGAACTCAAGCACCCTGCTGATGCAGACCATACAGGCTGGCCTTCAGGGCAGAAGGCACCAACAATGGAAAGTAGATCTGGAGAGGCAAACAGAAGAGAGTGGAAATAGGGACTCAGGAAAATCCAGACACTGGACTTACTAGACAAAGACTTTAAATCAGCTACTTTAATTACGTTCAAAGAACTAAAAGAAAGCTGTGATTAAGAACTAAAGGAAAATATGAGAAAGATGTCTTGCCAAATGGAGAATATCAATGAAGAAATCATACATACACACAAAATGGAAAATCTAGAGTTGAGAAGTAGAATACTGAAACAAAAAATTCACTAGCCAACTTAAGCAGGCTAATGAAAGAACCACTTAACCTAAAGTGAACTGAGACAACCTACTTTGAACAGAAAGAAAAAGGAGTGAAGAAAAATGAACACACCCTTAGATACCTGTGGAACACCATGAAATATACCAATCACATAAAAACAAGAGTCTCAGGGGGAAAAGAGAGGAAGGGGCAAAAAATACTTGAATAATGGCCACAAACTTTTCAAATTTATTGAAAAACAGTTCATATATTCAAGAAACTCAATGAAGTCCCTGTAGAACAAGCTGAAAAGGCTTCACAGCTAGATACATCATAGTACAATTAAAACTAAAGACTCTTGAAATCTGAAAAGGAGAAGTAGTATGTCCAAGGATCCGCAATAACATTAACAGTTGAGTTTTCATCAGAAATCACGTAAGTCTGGGGCAATAAGGCAATCTAATCAAAGTGCTGAAAGGTAGACTCAAAGAACTGTGTATGCAGGACAATTATCCTTCAAACTGATCACAAAGTAAGATCTTCTTAGGTAAAAACACAAAATTCACCTCTACTAGACCTGCAGAAATGTGGAAGTCCATAAAAGGACACTAGATAATAATTCATATATAATGTGAATGAGATTTTTCCTAATACAGTACATAAGAGTGTATGTTTTTACATGTTCATCTTTAAAACCTTGCTGAATATTAATTCTAGCAGTTTACCTGTAGATTTTCTTGGAGGTTTTATGTAGATAACAGTATCACCTGGAAACAACAATTTAGGTTGTTTCCCTTGCCAGTTCTTACACCTACTATTTCTTTTTCCTTGTCTCAGGGTGCAAGTTAGGAACCATAGTGCACAGCGCAGAAGTGATAGCAAGCATTCTTGTCTTTCTCTCCTCAACATTAGAAATGCATCCATTAGGTATAAAAATACCTTACCTTTGACCAGAACAAACCCTTCTATTTCTGGTTTGTAGAGTTTTTAAAATTCTGAAAATGGTCTGGATCTAACTGTAGGCTATTTTTGCACCTATTAAGATGACTATCTGGGAGCTTTTCCCCTTTGATCAGACAGTGCAGTAGTTTTCTTCTAATGCTAAATCATTTAAGAGTCCTTTCACACACAGTGTCTTAAACATATAAAACACTGAAGATGATAACTTTTTGATAACTTTCTCAGTTTTCCCCACTGTTATTAGTCTGCTGGAATCAATTTTGGTAACTAGACTTGGGAGTAGGGGGGTATCCACACTGTACTGGCCCTCCCAGCTCCAGGCCTGCAGCAGCTTCTTATTCACTTGACACGGCTGCAGGCCCCTGCACGTGAGATGTTATTGCAAGGTGTTCTGGCACCTACCATTACTAAGGAGAGGGCTGCTGTCAGTCAGTGATTGTTCTTCATGCATCATCAATCATTTATCTCTAGCAGTTCTACAGATCTTCCTCTATCATTCTCATAAACTTGATGTTTACCATTCTCGTAGATTTTCTTATTCTTTTAGATATATATACATGTTTTTTATGGTTAAAATTGTATCTAAATGGTATCATTCTATACATACCTTCCCACACATCCTGTTTTAGTTTATACATTTTTACTGCTATGTGATATTTTATTGAGTTAATATACCTCAATTTATTTATCCATTCCCCTATTAATGAACATGTAAGTTGTTTCTGGCTTTTTCTTACACATATAATGCTACAATGAATACTCTGTATACATTTTCTTGGACTTCTATTAGGATATACAACTGTATGTTCTAGACTAATGAGAGCCTTCTCTAGCTATTTGTTCTCCAAGACAGTGCCAATTTATACTGTCTCCAAGGCAGTGGGCAAATCCTATCACTCCACATCCTTACTTATACATATTACTGGGCATTTTTATTTTTGCTAATTTGATAGTTTAATTTGCAGGCTCTTAAATTACCAATGAGGTTAAACAGCTACTTATATTTATTGGCTATTTGAGCTTCCTCTTCTCTGAATTGCCAGTTTGTATACTTTGCCCATTTGTCTACTAGACACTGAATCTGTATAAACATACTGATCTATTTTGTGCAGTGCCAGTGCCTTTCCTCCTTGCAGTGATGTCGAGATTTTGAGATGTGATGCAATCTTAATGTATGTATCTTCTACATTTTCTGCTAAAGGTATAGTAAGTTTCTATTTTTCCACCAGCATATTTAGGCTCTTTAACCTTTCCTGTATCTCCTAGAATTGAGCTTTGTGGAAAGACTTAATTTTATTTTCCTCATAAATGGCTAGCCAAGGGTCTTAGCACAGTTTGTAGGATACCTTGTCATTCCCAACTGATGTGTGATGCCTTCCAACTGCCATCTGTTCATGCTTAAAGTATCAAATTTGTTTCACTGGTCAATTTTTTTATCCCTAAGCCAATAATATATTGTTAATTATAGTAACTTTGTAATGTATTTGATAGAGGTTGTGTCACTTTGTTCTTCTATTTCAAAGTTGCCTGGACACACACACCTTTCTCCAATTTTGGAGAATTCTCAGATATGACCTTTCCAACTACTCTTCCTTTCTTCTCGGTTTCCTATGGGCCTCCCTATTCTTCCCCCTAGAACTCCTGATTACCTTTCTTTTCTCCCTCTTTCCCTCTCTCCTTCCTGCCCTCCTTTCTCAGAACTATCTTCTAATTCACTAACTCTCTATATAACTATGTCTAATGTCAGTTTTGTTTTAACCTCAATGACTGTATCATTGACTTCTAGGGAATTTTTTAAATCCTCCAGTTCTCTTTATGTTGCCTTCTTTAATGAAGGCTCTAGTTTTTCTTTAATCATTTTTTAAATGTAAAGTACTTTATATAGCAAGCTTTAGATCATTATTTTAAACCTTATTTAGAATTTGTCTGCTGTATGTCTTGACTTCCCTCATGACATAAACGTATGTGGCTCCTATTTTTTGATAAGATTACATCCTCAGTGAGGTTGTCTATCTCTGAATCCTTTAAACTCTGGATGGTAGAACCATGCTTATAGGATAACTGCCTTTACCACTAGCTAAAGTCTTAAAAGACTCCATGGCTGGATCTATTTTTATGTTAATGCTTTGGCTTCTGTCCTGTACCACTGAGATAGAATAACCCTCTACCCGGACACTGATTGGTATTTTATTTGTTCTGGTTTTTGTTTTTATTTATTTATTTTTGAGACAGGGTCTCACTATGCAGTTCAGGCTGGCCTTGAACTCCTGGTGATCCTCCTGCCTAGGCCTCCGAAGTGCTGGGATTACAGGCATGCACCACCATGCCCGGCTACTGCTTGGTATTTCAATTTCTAATCTCCTTTTAAGGCACAGTCAGATCTTCAAGTATCTGAAGTTTATGTAAGGGCCTAAATCCTGGCTACCACATATCTGTTAGAATATCTCTGGATACTGGCATTCCAGTTCCCAGGCCACAGGCCCATTCTAGGGCCCAAATAAAGGCTGAGACCCTGTAATAATCACTAAAGAATGTGTTTACACCTACTGCTATTTTCTCTCCTCATTTACCATATGCTTAACTATGCATTTAGTTTTGCATGAGCATTGAACCCTAATTCTCTGTAGCAAGAGGGGGACACTTCTACATTAGCTCATTCTTACATGTCTGTAGGAAGTCTAAATTGAAATTTTTTTTTCTTCTATTTACCGAAAGCCCCTTAGCATCTTTAGAACCTGGAAATGCCCGAAATAACACAGCTAATATTTTAAAGTCATTTTCTGATAGCTGTATTCCAGAGAAAGCACTCATTGCCTGGTGCAGTCAGAAGCAAGATCTGAAGATTTCAGGGGCCTATTCAGCTTTTCTGCGGGGTTTATCTTTGGCAATACTGAAATAGCCAAACGCCTCTCTTGGCCAGCTTATTCTCTCACAGTTTAAATAAATCAGTCTGTATCTTTGCCAAGAACCTTTCACTGGTCTAGGAATGAACTCCACAAAGACCCATGATATCGCTGCCAATCTCAAAGGGTGTGACAGGTCCCAGCACCACTAGTGTGAGTGATGTGGATGCTGGCACACTTCCTGCGAATAAGAGGCCAGCCAAAAGGACAGCTCAAGCCTCTGGCTCCCTGCGGACCACTGGCAGGCCAATCACTGAATGCCATGGACTTCATCTTCCTTATCTGGAAACTGACGGGCTTAGACTGATGAACTAGGGGAAAAACGCACGGAGCACAATTTGATTCTTACAAAATGATCAATGAAACTCCTGCTGATCTCTCCACGATTGTGTTTTCTGCTCTTAGGATGTAAGAATAAAGGACTGACAAGAACTAGCTGTTGCTGAAATAGACACAAAGAATGAACTACTGTTCATTGATCTTTACTAATCTATGTCAGAATGCTACATTTTCATCCTGGCCTCTGTCCCTGGCTTGACGCTCAGACCTGCTGCACCAAATGCAGGCAGCGTTTCTCTGCAGCACAGGAGGAAGGCAGGAATCAGCAACACCTGGACGGTTCCTGTTTCAGTGCAACACTTGTAGATGACATAGATGGAAGAAGTAATTTACAGATAGGTAAATAAAATAAACGCAAGCATTTAAAGGTCACCCCTTTGGAGATAAAAGGGAGTGCAAAGAAGAAAAAGGTGAATCAACACTCAGAATCAACAGAATCATACTTGTCTGCTGTACCCTCTGGGAAGAGCTGAACCAACACCACTTCCCATCCCCTGCCCTGTTTCTACTCCCACTGCCCGCCTCTCTCCACAACTACACACCACACAAAAACACACAAACCTGCATTCACACTGCACTCATGCTCAGTACACTTACACTACACACATGCACATATAGGTATAACACACATACACACTATGAGCTTGCACAACACATATACACATTTGCCAGACAATAGAGCTCAATGTCAAAACATGAATAGTACAGAGGTTAAGCCTATTCCCTTAGTAATTCCACTTAAATGAGAACTGATAATGCTAATGAATAGGCTGGTACCGCAATTCAGTGGGGGGGTATTCCGTAAGAAACAGCATTTTTCCATGTTGGCTTTTTTTTTCAGTACTAGGGATTGAACCCAGGGCCTTTGCACTAAGCTACATTGCCAGCCCTTTTCTATTTTTGAGATGGGGGTCTTGCTAAGATGCCTAGGCTGGGCTTCAACTTGAGATCCTCCTGCCTCATTTTGCCGGAATGCTGGATTATAGGCATGTGCCACCATGCCTGGTTGCATGTTGGCTCTTACATGGCAATTCACTACCAGTGTAATAATTCTGATAAAGGACAGCAAAGGAGCGTAACAACTACTACAACGAGGGCCTAACCTACCTCCCACACCCCAGCGTGACTCACAGCTAGGATGGCAGCACTCCAAAACTCCAAGCTTACTGAACTGAGGACCTAAGCCTTGAGGGGGGATGACGAACGCCTGTGTTTAATAGCAACCTCTTTGTCCCCCAGGAAAACTGGTCCATTCACTAGCTGATTAACCCAGGTAAGCCTCCATCAGAAAACAAAAGCAAAACCAGGTCTGTAAAATAGGGTTCACTAGAGGACCAGATTTAATGTAAAAACATTATATTCATATATACACACGCATATTCATATATACATTATATATCATATATATGTGATTATATCAAAGATTTATTAGGTAGGCTTACAAGGGCTGTCTGTGGAATCAGGGACAGAATAGCAAATGGCCGTCCGCACACTGGAGAGCCTGAGGATCCAGTCAAGGCCTGGAGCTCACTGCAGTCTGTTGCGAGTCCATGTCAGAAAGCGGAAGGGTTTGTGTTTGAAGCCTGAAGGAATGAGATGAACCTCCAAAGCCAATGGCAAAGACTGGAGCTCTGAAGAAGAAAAGGGAGGACTTCCTTCTTTCCCCTTTTATTCTGTCCAGGCTCCCCGCCTTTTGGCTGACACCACCCACGTGCGGGGCGGGTCTTCCCTCCTCGGGTTACAGCCTGTGTCCAGTGTCACTGATGTGCTAGGTAGTTCTTACTCTAGTCAAATTGGCATACCACAATTAAAGATCACAGCAGATATGTGCAACGGAAAGAATTTAGCATAGGACCATACAAATAATGGAAGAGATGAGAAGCCACACAGGGAAAGGGGGGGGTCAACCAATTCTTTACCATCCTATTAAGGGCAGGAGGGACAAAGGGAGGAGGCAGGGTGCTACAGGGCCCAGCAGCTGGTGGCACCAGTTGAAGTGGGACTCCCTGGAGAAGTGGGGTCTTTGGAGGGAGGATTGAGGGGAAGCTCTAGTAGAGAAGGAGAAATGCCCAGGCTCCCCATGCAGCAGTGTTCTAACAGTACCTCACAATGGCTGAATGTACCCAGAAATCAGAAGCTAGGCTGGCTCCACAATGGGGGTGGGGCACAAAATGGGGAAGAGAGTTGAGGAAAAAAACAGGTAACTGACTATGCTGTTGACCAATAAAATCCCAGAATGGGTGGCACATGCCTGTAACCCTAGCACTCTGAGAGGCTGAGGCAGGAAGATTCCAAGTTCAAGCTAGCCTGGGCAACTTAATGAGACCCTATCTTAGAATAAAAAAGGGCTAAGGCTATAGCTCAATGCAAAGGTACTGGTTCAATCCTCAGTAACACACACACACACACACACACACACACACTTGCAGAGTGCCCACCACCAAAGGATTCTTTTGCTGAGGTGCTATAGAATGTCTAAAGTCAGATGCTACGTGGATAACACAGTACTAAAGAATTCCCTCTCCATTCAACACGCATCCCAAGTCCTTTCTTACTATAGTTTTCTGCCTTATAAGCAGAAACAATAATCTTTTGATTATTTTGGGGCCTTTTGGCAACCTTGTTAGATTTTGTTTAATTGGTCTAAATTAGCATCATTTCTATAGCTTAGCTGACACCAAAGAGGATAGCTTCTGCTCTGGCAACAGTCCAGCTTCAGGGGCATTTGTGGAAGGAAAGGAAGTCTGCTGGTGACAGCCCTTACCCACACTGCTTCTGGATCCGCAGCACCGGACAGTGCAGGCAGTGAGCGCACAGCTCGGCCCTGTGTGGAAACAGACATCCAAATGCTATCAACCATGTTCCCCCATGTTCATTCTGATTGCCAGCCCCCTGATCAGCCACCTGACCAGGGTGGTACAGGGCTAAGAGGACAGGCTCCTAAATAAGCCATGAATTGAACCGTATTAGCAATTACTATAAGAAACCATTTCAGGGACTCCCAAAACAAAACCATTGTAACAATAGCTAGAATATGATCAAGTAGAAGAGACTGAAATGAAAACTTGGAAAATGAGTTTGAGAAAGTCTACAGAAAAAGTCCCTGCATATGTGAGGAATGACTCAATAACTGAAAATA
Source organism: Dinomys branickii (assembly GCA_004027595.1). NCBI lineage: Eukaryota > Metazoa > Chordata > Mammalia > Rodentia > Dinomyidae > Dinomys > Dinomys branickii. The sequence goes on along the minus strand of PVLD010004518.1, from coordinate 42,749 downwards.
AGGAAGAGAAAAATCACAGCAACACAGGCATCTAGCTGAGAAAGCATCAGAGAATTCGGAGCAGACCTGATCAGTTCAGCTGACATCCCCTCGAGGTCAGAGACGCTCTAGGCTAAGATCAGGATATCAAGGAGCTTACTGGGGAAAAGTCCCCAAATACACTGAGAATCACACACAAGTCTTCTGGTTAGGAATTCCACACAGACTACCACTGACATAACTTTTGCTTCTCTTGGATCCAAGAGAGCCACTCTGAGTCACCTAGGAGCTATAGGCTAGGAGGGGGCAGGCTTATGTGCAAATGGGCAAGCGATTATGAATGGAACCTTGAATTTAATAAAGTCTTCTGAAATTTGGAATTGTTGCCCAGTGGTGACTTACTGTTAAGTACTACTCCCTGGGATCTTGCATTTCTAAAAAGTACTATTTGCTTTTTATTTAACACTGAACCTTTGATGTTTTAGAATATAAAAATAGCGTCTTATTATTTTAAAAGCTTAGGAGAGAAACTAGCCATATTATTAGAAAAAGAAGATATACGCAGCTATAGTCAAATACCAAGAACTGTGACTTTTCAAATTCACATTTCAGTCTTTATTTACATAGGACTTTTAGAGACAGTGGGTGTAAATATTAAAACACGCAAGCCTGGGTAAAATTTTATTGAGAATAACTACAAATAAAAGGAAACTGATTTTCTAAAGTCAGTTTCTGAAATTTAGATGAAAAGAATATTGAGCATTAACAAAAAATGATATTTACCTATCAATGTAGGTTTTCTGCTCATAGATTCATTTCCTATGAAACTAACAGAGGCAAGCTTGGGGAATTACAAAGGAAGGAAAAACCCTAATCAAATAGGTACTGTTGTTCAAACAGAATATTAGCCAAAATGATCCAATCAGTTGCTTGAGCTAAGAAATATTTTTTTTCTCTAAGCCATTCATGCCAGAATACAACCTCTCAGAGCATTAGAAATTCATATTACATTTGAAGTGTTTGACTCCAACAGATGGGGGAATTTGAAAGATACATTCCATTGAAATGGTGTGGGAAGAAGAAAGGGTACCATAGCCAGGTGTGGTTACATATGCATGTCATCTCAGCACTCTGGGAGGCTAAAGCAAGAGGATCACAAGTTCGAAGCGAGCCTGGATAACTTAGTGAGACCCTGTCTCACAATGAGCTCAGTGCAAAACACTGGATTCAATCCAAATACTGACAAAAAAAATTAACGAAGAAAAGCAGGAAGGCAAGAAGGCAGGCAGGCAGGAAGGAGAGAAGAAGGGTGCCAGTCAGTCACTACCAAATAGGTAATTTAAACACAACAGGGCCATCTTTTCTCAAATTAAGTATTACAATATTTGTATTTCAGGGTAAATACTGCCAGGTATGTGAGTCAACCTAAATATTCTCAATTTAAATTGTTGGATGTTTACTTTTAGTACAGTTCAGAATTATACCACAGAACGCAGTGTATCTTGTGGAAATTTTTCTGATGACAGCATATATAAAGTAGCAAAGTATACCTTCACAAAGCATTACATTTTGTTTTCACATTTATTTGATGACTTCAGATAATAAAATTCACATGACTGACAGATGTCATGGTATTAGTCTTTCTTTAGGACAGAATCAGTGCTTAGCATAGTAAAATCACAGCAGCCTGCAATCTGTCAGTTGAAGGTCTAAGTTATGGACTCAGTTTTTTGCTTATCAAAAACAGAGCAATATACTTCTTTGAATATCTTTAGGGGCAATCTCAGGAACACACACACACACGCACGCACCAATTCTTCGTTTCTATGTGGAATTTAAATACAATTCCATTTTATTGCAATATTAAGATTTCAGCTTTAACATAAAAAAAACCCAAGAATTACAGAGGTTATCAAAAAAATATTAACTTGTTCTTAGAGTGAGCTCAAAATTAATAACAAAGGTATTATTATGCTAATATATACTTTATGATATTCTGCCCCATAGAGGAGACTGAGAAGCAACTCTGGCAGTTTTTTTTAACCTCCCTTTACACTGAATTGATAGTGTGAATGCTGTGTTTCCTTCTGAGATCTATTATTTATGTGACATTTGTGGAAACATGCGAGGAAAACTTAAACACAAAAAATACAAAAATAACGTGGATTCCCAGTTAAGTAATTAAATAAAATCTGGTCTTCTCTCTAAGGTGTCCTTAAATGGGTCTCTTTTTTAGCCAAGTAGAGTGGTCTCGTCCCTTCCTAAAAATCACTTTTTAAGAAGAATATTAAGATGTATTTATTTACAATTTCTATTTCCACCTGAAGCTGGAAACAAATTAATTTGTGCTCACACAGACTGCTAAGCAAAGCTCAAATCAATCTTTACCTTTATTTATGTTACTCATTCCTTAGAAATGTAATTGCAGTTTTTATTAACTTTGTTTTATGGATCTAATATTTAAGAAGAAGTCTATCTTTTATGTCACAGACGGCTAACACACTTACAGATTCCCCAGCAATACATCTTGGGCAAGGCTGAGTCGTGGTCCTTCCACCATTCTGAGGAATCTAACAAATCATAGGCACAGATGTATCAGAACAATGATTATTTATTCATAATATTTAAAAAATATGTAAATGGGTTCACAACTGGTATGGTGGCAACAGGAACATACGCACCACTGAGCTGGGCCTCCCTTGGCTACCCTGTGTCCATGGTGCAGGGGGGCAGCCTCTTGGCAGAGGCTCCATGTCCTCTGTGCTCCAGGACCCCAGGACTCTCTTGTTCACCTGAAGGCTGCCTTGTTCATGTCCACTGGTTTCTGATGTCCTGCATGCTCGTTTCTAAAGAAAACACAGTATCACAGTAGATGTCTCATAAAGCACACAACACTCTAACTGAATCTGCTTTCAGAAAACTCAAGCTCCAAATGCAAATCCTTGTGGAGCAGGAAAACTTTACAGGACTTTTGAGGAGATGACTGTAAATTTATCTGTTCAGGAATAACAGCCATCAATTACATTTAACCTCATTATTTTTGGCACTGTCTGATAGTTACTTAGCTTTGTAGATTTAAAATAGTCATTTTAAACAATTTTGGCTGAAACTCTTTGGCTATTGTGACTGGTTTATTGAAAATGTACAAACCAATAAATTTTGTTCAAGAAACTAGTTATATGTTTCAACATATGTTGCTCAGTATTGAGTTACACACTTTCTTAACACAATCTGAGTAATTCACATGCGAGTAATTCTCTTACTGGCACTGAAGAGCAAATTAATTTTACTGATTCCAAATCTGCACAGTCCATAACAGGTAACTTTGGGGAAAGACAGCATTTGGTTTTTGCTTTCACAAGAACTAAAGAAGATAATTACAAAAGTAATCCTCCAATGTGAAAGAAAAAGGTATTCTGTCCCAAAGTCCCAAGACTTGGTGTACTTATGGAGTTACAGTGAACTGACTAACACACGGATCCGGTGGCAGGTCACACTTTGTAAAGAATCACCAAGCCCACCTCTGGCCTGGTGGCAGCATCACCCTAGAAAGCCCTGCTGCCCAACAGCAAGGTGTGCTGCTATTCATCACCCAAGTCAAAAATGTCTCTGGCACAGTCTATTGACACCATCTCACCTCCTAGTCACTTGACACTGTCTTTGCCTAACTCAACTTTTGACAATTTTATTATCTGTATTATTTATTTAACATTTTCTGAATTGAGTTAACACAATGGATTTATTCAATGCTGAGACCCTTTATCATGGATTTAGAGTACTAGTTTTACTGTTCTGTAACACACCTTAGAACAGACACTTAAAGATTAAAATGAATTAAACTCTGAACCATTTAAAAATCACTTAAAATAATTTCTTGGGGTACAGCCTGACTTCCAGGAAGTGGAGACAAGGGCGGTTGTGTAGCTCGCTGAACCCCCTGTAGTCTTTAGCAAAGAACATTAAACAAAGCATTCAGCCATAATCTTGGGATAATTTAATGGCAGGGTATGCTGAAACTTGAACACAAATCAAGCAAAAGAGATCATCATCAAATCTCAGCCTGAGAGCCCCCTCAGGCTCCCTGCAACTGCATCGGCTGAAGGCGAACTGTGAAGAGCTCAGAAAAGAGGAAGGTAGCCTGAGTGGCCTGACATGACCACCCCCCCGCCAATGAAAATTATGAAAAGTGCCTGCACTCACCAGAGCATGGGTATGGGGAAGGGATGTCAAAGTCCACACAACGAAGCACACAGACATAAGATAAATAGGCACTCTTCAGGTATGATTGCTTCTGGGGAAGAAAAAACATGGAAAGGGAAAAGCATGCTGTCGCAACTGAGTGGTGCCAGTAAAAAGAAAAAAAAAAGAGAAACATGCAGGGCCCTACAAGTCACAGGAGGCCCATAGTGTCGGAGGACTGCCTCTCCCCATCAGTCACCCCAAATAAACAAACTGCTACTTGGACTCTTCCCACCAACAGAAGATGCCCCTAGACCAGTGATCGTGAACCTTTTAGAGTTCTCAATGATAACGAACAGCCGCCTGCTGCACACACGCTGTAAGTTTACCACAACTGCCCTAGACTAAGAATCTTTAAAAAAACATTTTATGCCACAAAATTTTCCTTCTTGGAAAATAAGAATTGTGAATTAAAGAAAGCAATAATACTCCAAACATAATTAAACGTATTATCCAAGCATTTGAGGATATGAGAAATAACACCCCAAATTAGAAAATCTGCAACAAATACTGAGCACACTCATGTTTTTTTTGTTTTGTTTTGCGGTACTGGGGATCGAACTCAGGACCCTGCGCTTGCTAGGCAAGCGCTTATTCCACTGAGCTATATCCCCAGCCCCTTGCAACAAATACTGAAAAGGATATAAACAGGGAGAAAGGAAAAGAGGGCTGAACGAACTCCAGAAAGTAATGGAAAGACAAAATTATCTCAGAAATGAAATTAAGTGCCCAAAAGAGAAAGTCAAATGAAAACAAAGAGCACTGAAGAAAAAATACAGAGAGAGAGAGAGTGAAATGACATAAAGGAAGTAAAAAGGGTAAGGAGGCAAGCAATAGAAACAGAAGACAAAGAAATAACACTTGTACAATTACAGCTCCTGAAAAAGGAAAACAAAACAATGGAACAGAGCTAGTACTTGAAATTACAATCCGCAAACGCAATGGTGCACGCCTGTAATCCCAGCACTCAGGAGGCAGAGCCAGGAAGATCACCACGGGTTCAAGGCCAGCCTGGGCTCCATAGTGAGTTTAAGGCCAACCTAAACTACATAGCAAGACCGTGCAAAGGAAAGAAAGAAAAGAAAAAAGAAAAGAGAAAATAAATTACAATCTATGAAAACTTTCCAGAAACAGAAAAAAAAATCTTAAAAGTCAAGTACTTACATGGTACCTATGAAAATTAACCTAGAATGATCGACTCTGAGACATACTCTTGTAAACTACTAGATTTCAAAGATCACGTCTTCAAGGCCTTGGTACACAAAGATCAATGAACTTACAAAGGCAAAGAAATTAGACAGTGTCATGCTTTTCAAAGTCATAAATAAATATTATGACCTTAATAAATATTTATGACTTTCAAAATCTAAAGTAAAATTATGGAGAAATATTTTAATAAACTCAATGAAAAATTTTGAGCAAAGATTTTAAAATCTAGCCAAGTTCTCCTTCAAATATCAAGGCTACAGAAAAATGGTTTTCAACATTCAAGAATTACTCTACATTCATAATCCTCCTGGAGGATTCTATGAAGGGGTAAACTTTAACCTAGTAATAACTGGCTAAATTCCAGGAAAGGGGCATAGAGTAAGCATTTAGATATATATGTATCTGACTAAAACAAAGTAATCAATTAGACTAGAAGGCTAATTAATGTACAAATATTATATACTGTGACAAACTAGAAATAATGCATCTAACATGGGGAATTAAGAGAAAAGAGGGAATTTTTCAGTATTGCATAATAGGTGAATATTAAATAATACTAAAAGAAACAAAAAATCAGAAAGTGAAGGGTTAATAAAACAGGGTGTAAAGAACATTAAATAGCTTTACATACAAATAACTAGGAAATATAAATCTTTCTAAATCCAAAACTTTTAAAAGTCTATAAAAGAGCAAAGCATATCCACCTTATAGAGAAATATACAGCAAAGTAACTAAATATACATAGCTATAAAATATTACAATAGAGTTGCAAGTCAAGTCAGTCACATCAATAAATACAAATGGGCTTAACATGAAAAAGGTCCTCCATTTGGCTCCTACAACAAAGCCCAAATAAATGCTATATCCAAAGGCATACCTAAAATACAGTGATTCTGAAAGGCTAGAATAAATAGGACAAAGGTCTACCAGTAAATGAACAAAGAAAGGGCAGGAGCAGATCACACAGAATTCAAACTACAAGTAATGAAACACCAACAAAGGACAACTTTAATGCTAAAAACGATGATTCACATGAAGAGCTAACACGTATGAAGATCTAACACGCACGAATATCTATGAGACAAATAATACAACCACAACCTTTATGAAACAAAGACTGTAGGGAGACATAAAAAGACACAGAAACATACTAATAACAAGACATTTAATACACCATTCTTATATAAGACAGATCAAATATACAGAAAATAAGGCTAGGATGTAGCTCAATGGTGGAGTGCTTGCCTTGCGTATGTGAGGCCCCAGGGGTCAAGCTCCAGCATCACAATAGCAACAACGACAAAAAGAAACACAAAATAAATAAAGTTTGTTTTATTTATGTATTTTTTTAAAGAGAGTAGTTAAAAAAAAACAGCAGCATACCAACATCACAGACATAAACAGAACAAAGCAAGAACATTAAAAATGATGTAAGATTTCAAAACAAAACGACAGGACTTAACAGTGGTTGTTATAGTAACATATTGTTATCTTCAACTAAATTGCTCAGATTACCAGATGTAAGAATGGAAGATTGTTCAAACCACTAAAGAGAATAAAAACATAATTATTAAATAAAACATTAGAAGCCGGGCATGGTGGCGCACGCCTGTAATCCCAGCACTTGGGAGACTGAGGCAGGAGGATCGTTGAGAGTTTGAGACCAGCCTGGGCTACAAAGTGAGCTCAAGGCCATTCTGAACTGCGTAACAAGATCCTACCTCAAAATGAAAAAAAAAAAAAAAATTAAGAGACAAGATACAGTTTCACTAGACAAGATGGTAGGAATTCACCATTGCATATTGCTGTCTTCAAATCAGTTGCTCAGATTAACAGATATAAGCATGCAAAATTGGTCAAAATATAAAAAATCTTAAAGCATTACCTGTCCCTTTCAATAAACCACCCACCATGAAACATTAGCAGTACAGTTATCTCCCCTATTCTTCTATATACATTCCATATATAATATACATATATATATTTCCTTCCTTCAGAAAGAAGGTTTAATCAACACATTTAATCAGACCTTATGGGTATATGTTGAACTTTATGCCCTGGTAATACAGAAACACATTCTTCTCAAGAATCTTCAGCACATTCACAACTGATCACATTTTAAAAAATCAATAGTCTTCTAATGAAGAAATATTGCAAAAAGCACTTTCTGATTATAGGGAAAGTGTCAGTTATTAACAAAAATAACAAATGGAAGAGCACTTCCACCTGGAAATTTAATATCCTTATTATTAACTCTTAAGTCAAAGAGGAAAAACAAAGTATATGGAATTTAAAAATACTAATTAAAATGAAAACATTGCATATCAGACTTTCTGAGATGCATTTAAAGCAAAAATCAGAAAAGTTCACTATACTAACTTTTGGGGGGTGGGGAATGGATAGGATCTCACTATATAGTTCAGGCTGATCTTGAACTCACCGTGTAGCCCAGGCTGGCCTTGAACTTGCAGTAATCCACCTGTCTGAGCCTCCTGAGTGCTGGGATTACAAGCATGTGCCACCATGCCCAGGTACACCAATATTTTATCAGTAAAAATGAAAGAAAAATCAATACATTAATAATTCCCAACTCATAAAAACTAGAACGAGCAAAAAATACAAGAAAAAAGATAACAAAGAGACAAGCCTAAATTAATGAGGTAGACAACAGAAAAACAGTAAATCTAATGAACAAATATAAATCCTGATTTTGAGGGAATTAACAAAATAGACAAGACACTAGCTGATAAAGAAAAAGCAATCAAGGCCTGGGATATAGCTCAGTGGCACAGTGCCTTGCTTGGCAAGCACAAGGTCCTGAGTTCGATTTCCAGTACTAAAAAAGAAAAAACAAACTCATCACAACTTGAGTTTGATTCCCGGTACCAAAAAAAGAAAAAGCAATCAAAAACACAAATACAAAAAATAAGAAATGCCATGGGAGAAATAATGAAATGAGAAAATTTAAAAATCATAAGAGACTACTTTGCAGACCTCTATGCAAACGAATTTGATAATGTAGATGAAATGGATAACTTCTTAAGGAAATTAATATTACCAAAACTGACCCCATTAAATACCTTAAATAGGTGATTTTCACGGAAGAAACAAAATGTTATCAAGCAGCTCCCCACAAAAAGCATCAGTAACAGAGAGAACGCTGCATTCCACTAAAACCTTCAGAGAGTCCCACTCTGTACAAACCACTCCAGTGTACCTGTAAGGAAAGAAAGTTTACATCCTTCCAGGAAGCATGTACAACATGGATAAGCCAAGCTAAAAACTAGGAAAAGAAAACTACAAACTAATGATTGCTCATGAGTACCAATGCAAAAATATTAAACAAAACACAAGAGACTAAATCTAATATCACATTAAGAAAAGCAAACACCATGACCAAGAAGGACTTCTTCCACAAATGAAAGACTGGTTCAATATTAGGAAACCCATAGAGGCTAAAAATCCTTTATCAAAACTTAAAATTACGACAAAAATTTTTTAAAAACTAGACTTGAGGGTTATATTCCTAGACATGATAAAATACACATACTTTAATCCTAAAGCCAGTATCTGATTAAATAGGGAAAAACTAGTGGCATTTCCAGTAAGACCAAGGAAAGATACCTGCTGTCTCCATCTCTGTCTGGTGTTTAATACTAGAGGTATTACAGATATAATGAGACGCAGGAACTCAATAAGAGGCATAAGAAGGGGTAAAGTACTGATACTATTTCTATTTGCAGATAATATCATAATACATGTCTGGAAACCCTAAAGATTGGTGATAAACCATACTCAAACCATAAAGGAATCAACTGATACAAAATTAATATATAAAAATCGATAGCTTTCAAATACCCCATTAGGGAAAACTCCACCTAAAATAATTTTAATGAAGATCCAATATTTTAAATTTAATAAGAATTGCACAAAATCTATACAAGGAGAATTTAAAACATGCCTGAAAGACACAAAAGTAGATGTGCATGAATGAAAAGATATCCCTTATTCTTGGATATGATGATTCAACATTAAAAGATGATAGTTCTCCCTAAGGTAATTTGTAAATTCCCAGTAGTCCTAGTAAAAACAACAATAAACTACTTCACAGAGTTATACAAACTGATACTAAGGTATACATGGAAAAACAAACAAACTAGAATAGCCAGGAAAACCCTCGGGGAAAAACCACTAATTAATATTAAAATATACCATAAACACTGTTATCATTACACAGTACAGTGCTTATACATACATAAATAACAGACCAATAGGTTAGGATTAAGAGTCCAGATATAAGCCTGTCTATGGAAATTTAGCACCTCAAATCTCTGGGTTAAAGATGAACTTTTAATACAGCATATGATGTGACAACAGCATAACCACAGGGAAAGATAAAAATTTAGGTGTGCGCCTCAAACCATATGCAAAAATAGACCAAAGAGATCAGGGAACAGAATGTAAAAGATCTAAGAACTATATAAAGCATGAATGAATTCCTTTCTAACCTGAGCATAAGGAAATACTTTCTGTGACTGAAAACCCAGAGAAAATAAAACAAAAAGTCATAAATTTGATTACATAAAAACTTCTGCAGAGCAAAGTAAAACAGACAAATAAGTTTTTAAAAATCCTAAATAAATGCAAGAGACACCTGAAAGATCCGAAGTTATCTGGAACATACACCACAGGAAAAAAGGCTAATCACTAGTAAATGAAACTCATAAAAACTGAAAGTAGGACAAACACATGGAAATAAGAATGGAGAAGACAGACACAGTTTTCAAAACATTATTAAAATCATCCTCAAACATATGAAAAAGCATTCAAACACTCATTTTAGAGAAGTGCAAATTAAGGAAATATCAAGATATCATCGGGCATCCATCAGACTAGCAAAAGGTTAGAAATATGCCACAGTTCCTGCTGGGAAGGTCACAGGAAAGCAGGCATCCCTTTCATCGCCGGTGGGAAGGCAAATATCTAACGGGGCTTTGAAAACATTTTTTAACCTAGCTCCTTCGAACAATGTGAAAAAATTGCAAGAGGTTATCCATTAGAGCATTATTTAAACAGCGATATATGATAAATAACCTGCATGCCCCTGTGTAGGAGAATGGCTCGATAAACTGTGGTACACATGAGCAACGGGATACTGTGCTGCTGTGAAAAGGAGGAAGAACATTTCTATGAGTTTATCCAGAGTGACTTCCAGGATGTATTGTTAACGGAAAGAAACAAAGTACAAAGGGGTATCTACAATATGCTATCCTTCTTGGGAGAAAGAAAAAGTATCTATGTATCTGCTTATTTATGCGAAAGAGATACAGTAACAACATATTAGAAATTAAAGTGACTGCTTTTCTATAGACGGCGGCAGAAACAGGTATGAAGGAGCATGTAGCGCTGTAATCTTAGCGTCACAGGAATGTTTTATGTACCCAAACAGGAAAAAAAAAAAAAAGAATTCTTTTCAAAATTCAGGGGAATTTTCAAATTCAGGGGAAAGGGACCCCAAATGAAATCTAAGCAGTAACAAATGAACCTAGCTGCATTACAAATGGGTAAGTCAGCCACACTGAAGAAAAGTACTGTTTTAACTGATAATGCTACATATGAAAAAATTGTACATACTGTACTTTAGTAAATCTGTTTTATATAAGGTCAGCAATGTTAAAGCTAGTTTATTGGCACTGAACAAGTAAATATATCATAAGTAGTGAGGATCAAGTTTCTCACTGTTGAAGAAATACACTACAAAAAAAGCAACAAGGCTACAGTGAACCCAGTGGTTATTAAATTGGAATTGGAAATATTGGTCTGAATTCATATTTTTCATACATATTGATATAGAGCTACAGAAACACATGCATAGATGATAGTATATGTGTGGGTCACACTGTGTGTTTGTGTGTGTCCACCTCTATCTACAGATAGGGAATATGCTGGCAAAAATAGCACCTAGCAATATTATTCCCAGCATCAAGGCAGTGTACCTTGGTTCATAAACTTAATTTGTTCCATGGTTTTGGAAAAGAAAGCCACTCTTGTGTGGGGAAGATGGCCGTTTTGTCATTGATGCGGAGTTTGCGAATGAAACTCTTTGCAAACAAAAGCATTTATGAACTGCTTTTATTTGTGTACCACTTTCCCATAAAAGGAATCCAGGCTCTATGGAAATACCTGAATCAGCGATACAGCAAAAAACATACATGATAAGCATGAAACATTCCGCAGAGCCAAAAAACTTAGGAAGTCTTTATAAAAGTCAAAGACACAGGAAAGGAACGTGAGCACCAACCTGAAGGACTTCCTAATGGCCAAAGTTGGAACAATATTGTAAGCAACAGTATATACTGTAATCTATAAAGCATCTACCCAAAATAAAAATAGCTTAAAAGGACAGGATTTTTATTAATAATTATAGAAGATATGAATGACATTTAGAATTACCACTAAGTAAATACTACACTGAAAACTGTTTCAGACAAGATGTACTAACAGATGCTAAAATCAGTAGGCAGAAGATTAAGGAAAAAGATGGATTATTTGCAGTCTCAAACATATGAGAAGGATTTAATTTCATTAAAATCTCAAACATATGTATTAATTATAAATAGTTACTTTACAGCAGTTAAACCATCTTAACCAAGTCATAAGATTAGTATCACCAATAATGAGGCACACTGACATCATGTACTGACAACAGTTACACACTGAGAAGGCATCACATATGTGGTGTTTGTGCCAAAAACGTGTGACCTTGAGTTATGAGAAGATGCTACACAACAAAATATTTGACTCATACTCATGAAAACTGCAAGGTCCTAAAAGACCGGCAAAAGTACTACAGATTGAAAGACAAAGAAAACACTACGTGCAATGTGGGATCCTGAATTATATTTTGTAGCAGAAAAATGGATATTAGTGAGAAAACTGGAATAAGTTAACAGTATTGGACCAATGTCAATTTCAAGGTTTACAATTACTAGCACGTTTAAGTAAAGATGCAAATGAGTTGTCTATACTATCTTTTTGCAACCTTTTAGTCCAAAACTATTTTAAAATAAAAATTTTAATGAAACTAAATCCTTCCTATCCCCAGTGATGCATACTTCAAGAAATGCTGATTCAAACAACACTGTTTCTTACAATCTCAACCCATTGATTTTAATTTTTCCCTCTTGAGCAACATAAAATAAACACAGCCCCTTTTGTGTTCAAACATTCTCTCAGATGTCTTAAGATAGCTCTCAGGTACTTGTGAGGCTTATTTTCTCAACCAAGCATCCCTAGTCTCTCTCACGATTACATTTAGATGTTTCTCAGTTCTTTCCTTCCTTGAACACCCTTCTCTCCAGTGTTTCTAAATTGCCCAATTGCACATAAAGCAAAATACTTTCAATATCATACAAACACTGCAGGGTAAAGCAGAATTCACATGCTGTGATGTGGCCACTGCCTTTCCACATTAGAAACCTGCACTAGCTCAACTGTTTCAGCAATCACATCACACAGCGGCCCGGGCCAAACTCACTTTCCCCAACAGTGCCCTCGGCTCCTCCACATGAACCAACTCTCCCACTCCTAGGGCTTATCAAATCGTTGTGGTCACTTCCCTCTCTCTCCTCTCTGAATTTAACTGTATACTCTCTAACAAATACCTATTAAATTTGATTTCTATGTCCTAGTCTAGCATATCAAAATATATTCAACTTTTACTCTGTCATGTATTATAGTAATCATGTCACTTGTATTCAGAAGTTTTATAAAAATGCAGCCTTCTATGTCTTCATCGAAGTTAGAGGAAAATTTAGATGAAACACCAAAGCCCTAGGTCTCTGGTTATTATAATGTAGTCTTTATAATGCAAAAAGAATCATGATATGAAAACCAGTTTTCTGTTAACTTTCAAAACTAGCTGGGTTGAAGAGGAAAAGGTGGAAATACTAGATTTTTCCCATACTATTTAATGTATATTTTAACTGCCTTCACTGGTAATATCATAGTTGGCTATAGCAATAATATTTCCCTTACTCTTTTCTCAATAACATCAGACTTACTAAACAGAAGTAGAGGCTTAGATAAATACAAACTAGAACCTGTTCTTTCTGAATGGCATTTCAGATACTTCTGGAACTATGTTCTGGGCTAAGGATATAGTTCAGCAGCACAAGCTCCTGCCTGGCAAGCGCAAGGTCCTGAGTTTGATCCCTGGTACAAAATAAAAAGAAAAAGCTTCCTAAATGGAGCTATGTTCTAAACCATTTCTGTGCAATGAAATGATATTTGGTACAATAAGTTTAGCAGACTTGTGATTATCCATGATGAAAAGTTGACTTTAGAGGCGCCACTGACTCAAGGGGCCAAGGTTTCAGGGCCTGTACCCTGGTGGAAGAGTAAGGGGAAGCAATGCTCCGATACACAGGTGGCCAGGGATGCTCCTCTAGGGAACAAGAAGATTATATGCTTGGTGGCCCTGAGACAGCAGCTCGGATTACCTACCCTTTCTGCTACTCACTGTGGATTGTTGGGAGCTGACCACATATGATACCGATCTATACACTTAGCCAATACTCCAGTTATCATGGATTGGCCTAGACCAAAGGAAATTAACCACCGTAGCCGCATTTAACTCTGGGACTGCCTGTGTTTAATGCTTCATTCCCTTCCACTCTCTTCAGGAGAGATCTGTCAACCTTCATATAAAGGCAGATGAAGATTTACTGCCAAACTAAAGACACTTGGACTATATAAACAAAATTAAAATCCTGAGTATACACAAAGACTCCATTACTTAACAATAATTGAAACAGATCAGTGAACAGCGGCTTCATGGAGAACAGCTGAAATGGGAGGATGGTTGAGGAGAAGCCACTTTGTAAAATGCATAAAATAAACTATGTATTCTGTTTCTTCAATGACAGGAACAATGTGAGATGGTGCGGCTCTCAGAACAAACAGCTGCTCTGCCCTGAGGAGGCAGGACCACCCTTTTGTTGACCTGGGCTTGTTTATTGCAAGTGATAGATCCAAGTGAGCGTAATGAGTGAGGTGTTCAGGAGGGATGCAGGTTAAAGACTTAACAATTGGCCAGAAATGAGATTCAAAGCTGTGGCTTCCATTCTGATGAGAGTGAGCCCTGTCTGGTTTCTACAGGAGGAGACATTTCCCTGATTCTCCCGGGAACACACTAGAGAACAGGGACTCGAGGATAAGAGCAGGCACCAGCTCTCTCACCTGTGGGGCTCAGCCATATCAGCCATCTCTAGAAGTCCACCTCCCCATTCTATGCTCCCAGAGGGACAGAGACAAGTAAAAAAAAAAAAAAATCAATCCATTAAATTCTTCAACAGAAAATCACTGTTTACTCTCTTTAATCATCAGAGCAATAAAACGGCACATCCTTAAGCACCAAACATGCTAGCTTAAGAAATGTAACTTGTTACCACAAGTTAGCATCTAAATATATATGTATAGTATAAATCAGAATACTAAATGTAAAGCATTAGATTTCAGTAATGTCCAAGTCTTGGTTACTTTTTTCTTGTTGCCAAGACAAAATACCTGATGCCCAAAGTTAAGAAAGGAAAAGTTTATTTGTAGAGGTCCATACTCAGCTGGCTCCAAGGCAGGGTGGCACATGGCAGCGGAGGACAGCAAAAGCAACAAGAGCAAAAAGGGAGGAAAGAGAACAAGGCTCTTTCCTTTCCTTATATTGTATGCAGGCTACCCGCCCTAGGATGGGTGTAGCACTAACACCCATAATCCATTGGATCATGAATCAATCACAAACTCTAAAAGCCCATCCCCATGACTATATGAGGCTTTGGAGGGACATCTAGACACAAACCATAACAGTCCACAGAAAATACATTTTGTAAGAAAACTAATAAAATAATCTAATCTTTCATATTGAATGCATTTTGAGAATTTTATTAATTAGTGAACTTTATCTTGAAGATCATTTGTACTATAAATGTATGGTGCTGGCTAAATTCCTCACTACAAGAAACAATTTCCTCAGTGAGGTTTTTTTTAGTTTCATTTGAATCCTACCATAATAAAGAAGTTTACTAAAGTTGCTAGATACAGATGACCATTGGTCTGACAAATACTAGATGGATAAAGATTTATAAGGCCCCACAGATTGATATTTAGAAAGAAAGTATGGTTTCCATCAGGCAAGGATTCATTTTTGGTGTTATTTTCATCTGGAAAATGACCTTGCAATCATGAGATGTTTGATTTCTGTGGTACATTCAAATCTGACATCAAGGAAAGGGAGAACCAGAAGTTGGGATTCTCATTCACCTCCTGCATTAAAAGGGTGTACTGGGCTCTATCCATGCAGACCTTAATAACCTGATGCATCCTTATTCAGCCATAACCATTGGGTGGATATAAGACTCAACTTACTATGCATGATCTTTCAGTCCACTCTCTGGACCAAGACTAGCCTGGCAAACAGGAGGCAAGTTATGACACGAACAAGCAAAAGTTAGGGGCCAACTTAATGCTAGGAGAACTAGTTATCTTAAGTACACAAAGGAGAAAAGCAAAGAAAAAAAATCCAAAATCTTTTCACTTCTAATTAAAAAAAAAAAAAAAAACAAAGAGAGCACTTTCCTCACCTGCTGCCAAGATGCTCAGACCTTCTGAGGATACGAGACCACACTAGTGTGAAGCATTCACTTCACCTGGCAACCAGCACCATGACAAACAGTCACACCAAGGCCTCCATCCCCCAGCTTGCCTGTATCTACTCTGCCCTCATCGTACCTGAGAAGGTGACCATCACAGAAGATCAATGCCCTCATTAAATCAGATTGTGTAAATGCTAGACCTTTTCACCCTCTGCTGTTTGCAAAGGCCCTGGCCAATATCAACGTTGGGAGATTCAGGGACTAGCAGACCTGCTCCACAGCTAGTGTTGCACCAGAGGTGGTCCTACCCCTGACACCCCTGCTGCTCCAGCTGAGAATAAACTGACTGTACCAAAAGAATCAGAGGAATGTCATGATGGCTTCGATCCTTTCATTATAGCTCTTTTGTAACATATTCAATAAAAAGCTGAACTCTTAAGAAAAAAAAAAACCCATAAATTAATGCACTGGACTTTCTGAGGATTAAACGTAGGCTTTCAAGATTTACCAAGTACAGTGTAAGACTAAATTATACTTCCGATTAAAACTGAGGATCTTAAAGAAACAAATTATACATATTTATTGACAACAAATCCCTGTTGCTTTTATTGAAAACTACAGAGAACTTTAACATTTGTAATTTCATTTGAACCTTACCACAATCCTCTGTAGAGCTTTTTGTTTCTATTTTGGGATGAGAAAAGTGAAGTCCAAGGCCCTTAGGCAACTTGCCTTAAGTCTAATGATTTGAAAAGATAGAGCTTGGGGCTGGGGATATAGCTCAGTGGAATAAGCGCTTGCCTAGCAAGCGCAGGGTCCTGAGTTCGATCCCCAGTACCGCAAAAAAAAAAAAAAAAAAAAAGATAGAGCTGGATCTCTGGTATGCTTTCACACACAGTTGGAGAGACAAGATGGAAAAGTACAAATAAAGAAGTTCAAGAAACTAAACAATGTATGAGAAAGATTTCAAGATGTAATATACACCAGGAAAACAAAGTTTACATACATTGTTTATTTTCTAGAGCTTTTAAAATTGCATATTTTTAGTCTTGCCATGATTATAGCAGCACAATTCATAATAGCTAAATCATGGAAGTGGACGACTGGTATATGTCCATCAACAGGTGAATAAGAAAACATGGCATTTATACTCTGCCATAAAGAAGGATAAACTTGGCCAGGCATGGCAATGCACACCTATAATCCCAGCACTTGGGAGGCTGAGGCAAGAGGATTGCTGCAAGTTTGAGGCCAGCCTGAACTACATAGCGAGACTCTGTCTCAAAAAGACCAAAAAAATAAATAAATAAACTTAAGTCATCTGTAGAACAATGGCTGTACCTTGAGACCATAATATGAAATGAAATAAATCAGAAATATCATGTTGCTTCTTTTATATGAAAAACTCAAAACATAAATAAAGAGAAAAATAAAAGACAGATCATAGAAAGTGAATAGAATTCTGTTTTTCAAATCAGAAGCATCTCAAGAGATGGAAGGTGGGGGATGAAGGTGAGAGAAAGGGGAAAGAATCAAGATGTATTATGTATATGTACCAGTTCTCCACAAGGAGGGCTGTGGATATAGCTCAGGGGCTTAAGCACCTGCCTGGCAAGGGCAAGGTCCTGAGTTCAATTCCTGGTACCAAAAAAAAAAAAAAAAAAAAAAAAAGAAATTCTCCACAAGGAATGTAATCATTAAGTAAACATACCAATAAAAAAAACTGAAAAAAGTTTTAATATAAATTTCATATATAGCTATGTTAATCAAGATAGTATATATAGTACTGGTATAAGGATAAACAGCGATCAATGAAACAACATTGAAAATCCAGATATAAACAACAAAAAATCATCCCTGCCTGGCAAGCACAAGGTCCTGAGTTTGATTCTTAACACCAAACAAATGAAAGAAAGAAAGAAAGAAAGAAAGAAAGAAAGTTAGTTAGTTCAAGGCCAGACATCCCAGAAGACAAGAAAGAAGTAAACAACAACAAATCAACCTCTCCAAGACTCAGAACATAGACACTGAAAAAAAACAACTTGGGAAAATAAGGAGAGAGATGGATTCTTGGGACCCACAAAGGACCTGAAGGGAAAGCTGGAGTGTAGGGAGAAACTGAAGAGCCAGACAACTACAGAGACAAACACAGGCGCAGTCTGCACTTTCTCCCCAGCGCCTGACATGAGAGAGGAAGATGGAAGCTACAGAGACACAGTGAGAGCAGACAACTCCAGAGGCCTCCAGGGAGAAATGCATCAGTGGAGCAGATCAGTGGAGACTGTGCAACGTAACAGCTGCTGAGTGACTCCAGTCCAAGGGATTGCCATCTGCCTGGAAAGCACACTTGGTCAGACCCAATTGCGCCTGGGACCCAGAGCAGTGTGGGTCACTTTACTTCAGGGCTCCCCATGTTAAACTACCACAGTGACTGGATGAGGGACAATCCAGGAGACATCCATGGTCAGGGAACCATGGGTAGGCCAGCAAGAGATACCCAGAGTGTTACATGCTAAACAACATAGTCCCAACCATACAACCAGATGTCAGATTCCGCCTGAACTTCCATGAACTGGAAAATCTTAGAACAACACCATGCCCTACCTGGGCATGTGCTTGCTGGGATTATCGAGTACATATTTCGGCTCTGACCACCTCCTTTATCTATCAGAAAGAGCAGTCACTACTTGAATTGGACACTGCCACAAAACTGTAGACCTCAGAAGATAAACCAAGATAAACCTACTGCTATTACTATTTCCTATTCTTTCTTTTTTTACTTTTTGTTTGTTTTTTGTGATTGTTTCTTTTTGTATCTTTGTAGGGATGAACACTGTTTGTGGTTCTTTTGTTTTGTCCCTGTTTTTGTTTTTTCATCCTTTCCTTCCCACTTGTCTCCTTTACCAGGTTCCTGAAGCTTGGGTAATCTTGCCCTGTACTTCAGCTTTGCTTCTAATCTCTTCTAGTTCTCTATTTTTTATTCTTCTCCCTTTTAATTTTCTCACATTAAAGTAAAATTTCTCTATTGCATGGATATTTACTATATTTAATTTTCTAATTTGTCTTACATTTATAACAATAAATCTTATACATATGGTTGAAAGTGGCAAATTATTAGTTGTCTGAATTTGTCGTTTTCCAATCTGTGTTTGATGCTACTGTTATTGCTGATTGTACTACTTCACAAAAGCTGACATAGTTGCTGTGATTAATTTATCTTCCTTGCATGTCAATACCTAGATTGTCTGGGAGACATAAACAATACTACCTTCCAGTACCAAAGAACTGGGCTCTAGGACAAATAGGTTGCAACCTCTCATTTCCAATAAGCCGAAGAGGCAGGATCCTAGGACAGACTCAAAGGTGAAAGGCAGCTATCCCTAGAAGACATCTCTGAAAAGTAGTCACTTTCCTAACAAGGTCCAATTCTAGTAATAAAGCTACCTACCATAAGCAATTTATGAACATCAAAACAGAAAACAAATAAACAAAAAAACTAGAAAACTGACAAAATACAGAAGCAAGATGCAACCCCAGACCTCCCGCTTATGCAAGGCAAATCCAGGGGGTATTGAGGTGAAGAAATCAAAAATCACCCAGCTAAACTTTCTGGAGTGTTAACAGCAGACATAACAAAACAGATGAGCGAGTCTCAAGAAAAAAATATTACGTAGATAGTTGAAAGGGATGATGACCATAATGAAGGACACATTTAGTGGATCTATAGTAGATACAGATAAAAAAAACAGGGGTGTTTAGGAAAATGACAGAAACCATGAATGCTCAACATAGGAGATAACTGTATTCTATAAACTACATTCAGACAGATATGCAGGAGATTAAAATTTCTATTAAAAACAAATGCAATAAAAAATATTTAAAAAATACAAACAAATGCAGCAAAATTAACCAATGTGAAGACAGAATATCAGATCTAAAAGACAGGGTTGTGGTTGGCAATCATCAAAAACTTCTTAAAAATAGCAAGGACCATGAAAAATAAATCCAATAGCTGCTAGACAATGCAAAGAAAAAGAATACAAGATTTATTAGAATAAAAAAATCAGAAAACAGCACAAATGACATAAAAAAATCTGTTCACAAAATAGAAAATTTCCCAAGCACTGAGAAAGAATTTGACATACAGATAAGTGAAGCACACAGAAATCCAATATCTATGCTCAGAAGAAAACTATGTGTTATGGTTTGTGTCCATATGTCCCCCCAAATCCTCATGCAGTTATTTGGTGGCTTTTTAGAGTTTATGACTGATACATGATCCAATGCTGGGATTATGGGTGTGAGAGCTATACCTGCCCTAGGGCAGATAGTTTGCTGGGATTACTGGTGTGAGAGCTACACGCCCCCTGGGTGGGGATAGGCGTTTTACAACTTAAGGGAAGGAGAGAAGCTGCTTTCCTGTAGCCATTCCTCCCTTTTGCTGTTTTTTTTTTTTTTTTTTTTTTTTTGCTGTGCTCTGCTGCTCTGAACAGTTTGCCCTCTGCCATGTGCTACTCTGCCTCAGAACCAGCCAAGTATGTACTGAAACCTCCACGAACTGTAAGCTAAATGAACCTTTCCTTCCTTTATTTTGGGTGTTGGGTATTTTGTCTCAGCAACGAGGAAAAAGTAACCAAGACACTATGCCAATGCTTATACTAGAGTCCAGAAATTCAACATAGTAATACAGTATTAAAAGTTGTTAGGAGCCAGGCGTGGTGGTGCATGCCTGTAATCCCAACACCCAGGAGGCTGAGGCAGGAGGATTATGGTGAATTCAAGGGCAGCCTAGGCTACAAAATGAGCTCAAGACCAGCCTGAACTGCATAGTGAGACTCTGTCTCAAAAAGACAGATACATACATACATACATACAAGAAAAACTGTTAGAGAAAAGAAACAAATTAACTATAAAGGAAAATCCATCAGAATCACAGCAGACTTCTCAACACAAACCTTTAAGGGAAGAAGAGCTTAGAGTGAAGTATTACAAGCCCTAAAATAAGCCCAGATTGATGTATCCCACAAAAGTATCTTTCAAAATTGATGGAGAAATATACTTCCCTGATAAAGAACACCTGAAAATATTCACACTACCAAACTAGCACTCCAAAAAGGACAATTCCAAGAATCTCAACACAATGAATTTACCAGGCAAAGGAAGCAATGAAAAAAAAAGGGAAAGAAAGGGAAACAACAACAGGAAAATAACATGCTGACAAGGACAAGTTAATACCTACCAGATATAACCACCAGTGTGAATGGTTGCAATCATCAGTCAAAAGAATAGATTTGGACAATGGATCAAGAAACAAAGTCTAACAATATGCTGTGTACAAGAAGCAATGTAACTCAAAAGGAAACTCAGACTGAAAGTCAATGGATGGAAGACAATACTTCAAAAGGAACCTGGAAAAAAGCAAGAGAAGTTATTCCATTTGCAGGCAAAGTAGATTTCAAGGCAAGACTTATCAGGAGAGACTAAAACGATCACTTTATACTTGTTAAGGGAACAATCCAAGAGGAAAAGGTAACAATCCTAAATATATATATATATATATATATATAGTCCAAATATTGGTCCACCCAAATATATTTAAAAAACCTAATGGATATGAAAAATCAGATAAGCGCTAATACAATTGTGGCAGGGACCTCAATACTCCATTGTCACAGATGGACAGATGAAAAACTCAACAGAGAAATACTAGAGCTGAGCCAAACCTTTGAACAAACAGGCTTGGTAGACATCTATAGAATGTTCCACCTAACAACAACAGAATCCATATTCTTCTCAGTTGCACATGAGACTTCAACCAAAACAGACCACATACTAACTCACAGAACATGCAGTGCATATTATAAGATCATAGTGCAGTGAAATTAGAAAGTAATGACAAAAGAAACCACAAAAATTACATAAACACATGGAAATTAAATGATACCCTCCTCAACAACCAAGGGTCACTGATGAAATTAAAGAATTAGACAGTTTCTGCAATTAAAAGATAATGCCAATATGATATACTGGAACTTATGGGATGCAATGAAAGCAGTGCTATGAAGGAAATTTAAAGCAGTGAATTCTCACATCAGGAAAAGAGGGAACTTGAATTAAAAAAAAAAAACCTAATATTAAACCTCAAAGTTCTAGGGAAAAAAAACCAAGTTAAACACAAAGCTCATACAAGGAAGGAAATTATAAAAATCAGAGCAGAAATTAATGCATCTGAGACTAAGAATACAAAGAATCAATGAATCAAAGAGTTGGTTCTTTGAAAGATTAAATAAAACAGACAAACCCTTATCCAACCTTATCAAAAGAAATAAAGACCCAAATCCATGCAATTAGGAATTAAGAGGATAAAATCACAACAGATCCTGCAAAAAGCCACATGATTTGAGAACCTGTTCTCTAATAAGACAGAAAATTAGAAGGGACAGATTCCTAGATACATATGAATTAGCAGAGCTGAATCAAGAAGATACAATAATTCTAAACAATCTAGTATCAGTTAATAAAGCTGAAGAAGTAATAAAAATAAATAAATACCGAGATCCTCATGGATTCACTGCTGAATTCCACAGGGACTTTTGAGGATGTGTAATGCCACTATTCCTCAAACTCTTTAATGAAACTGACATACTCCCAAAGTCATTCCTGAAAGCAAGCATTACTCTAAATACCCAAAGCAGAGAAAGCTCCAACCAGAAAGAACTACAGGCCAATCTCTTCAATAAACATAGACATAAAATATCTTAATAAGATACTGGTGAGCAAATGTAGCAAATCATCAACATTATATACCATGGCCAAGTGGGATTCATCCCAAGGATGCAGGGATGGTTCAACATCACTGGTTGTTAATATGATTCAACATATTAGTCAAAAACTGAAATTAAGTGGAATAAATCAGAAAAATGTTTAAATACCTCATTGTCTCTCTGGTGTGATAAACTGAAAGTGTAAATAAGAACCAAAATGCATAATAGATATGAAATAGGAAGAAATTGTTTGAAAGGAAAGCAGAACTAGGAAAGAGGGAGGGGAAGGAAAAGGAAGGAAAAGAAAAAATGAGAAAAGGAAGATAAAATTGAAACAAATCTTTGCAAATAAGGAGACATTGAAAGGAGAGGAAGAGGAAAAAAGAAATCAAGGAATGTCATGTACAGGCACAAATTTCCTATGATGCATGTGATCATTATATATATCTAAATGGTACCAATAAACTTAAGAATAAAAAACTGGATGCTTTCATTCTAAAAATCAGGAACAAGACAAGAATGCCTACTATTACCTCTCCTGTTCAACATAGTTCTGGAAATGTTAGTTAGCCAGATCAGTTAGACAACAGAAAGAAATAAAAAGACTATGGATAGGAAAGGAAGAACTTAAATTACCATTATTTGCAGATGATGATACTCTATATAAAAGATCCCCAAAACTCCACCAAGACTCTTACAACAACCAAATTCAATAGTATAGCAGGATACAAAGTCAACACTCAAAAATTAATAGCATTCCTGTATACAAATAACAAACTCACTGAGAAAGAAATCAGGGAAACACCTCCCACAATAGGATCAAGAAAAATGAAGTACTTAGTCAATCTAACGCAGGAGGTAAAAAAAACTTTCTTTTTCTTTTTTTGGTCTTTTCAGACAGGGTCTCGCTATCCAGTTCAGGCTGCCCTTGAACTCACTTTGTAGTGCAGGCTGGTCTCAAACTCACAGTGATCCTCCTGTGCGCCACCATGCCCAGCCAAGACCTTTACATTGAAAACTATAGTACTCTAAAGATTAAAGAAGATATCCCCTGTTCATGGATAGGAAGAACCAATATAGTGAAAAGGGCTATACTTCCAAAACTGCTATATAGATTTAATGTAGTCCCAACCAAGATACCAATAGCATACCTCACAGAACTAGAGAAAACAATCCTGACATTCATATGGAACCAGAAGAGACCCAGAATAGCAAAAGCAATTCTGGGCAACAAGGGCAAGGCAAGGAGCATCACAATCCCCAATTTGAAGTTATAGTACAAAGCTATCATGATTAAAAACAGCATGGGATTGGCAAAAAGAATAGACCTGATAATCAATGGAACAGAATCAAAGATACAGCCAGGTGTGGTGGTGCACTTGTAATTCCAGCACTAAGGCTAAGGAAGGAGGATCATTTCAAATTCAAGACCAGCTGGACTACAAAGTGAGCTCAAGGTCAACTTGAATTGTATAGCAAGATCCTGTCTCAAAAAGACAAAAAAAAAAAAAAAAAGAATAGAAGCTACAAAAGTAACTCTAAGCATACTCGGCTATCTAAGCATACTTAGATTTGACAAAGGCAAAACACCCTCACTGGAAGAAGGCCTCTTTAATAAACGGTGTTGGAAAAATTGGCTTTCCACATGCCATTTAGCTCCGTATCTCTCACCATGCACTAAACTAAAATTAAAATGAATCAAAGATCTAAATATAAAAACAGAAACAATCTGCTGGAAGACAGAATTGGAAGACACAGGTGTAGGCAAAGACTGTATAAACAAAACCCCAACTGCACATGAAATATTACAAAGAATCAACATTAAATTAAAAAGAGCTTTTGCACAGCAAAAGAAACCACAAGCCAAATGGAGAGACACCTCACAGAAGGGGAAAAGTTTTTTACCAGCTACTCCTCAGATATATAATGAACTCAAAATTGAAAAAAACAGGAATCTGAAATGAATCAACACTTCTTTGACAAAGTACAAACACAAAATAAATATGTAGTAAAAAGTTCAGCATCACTGGTCATTCAAGAAAGGCAAATTAAAACACTGAGATTCCATCTCACTTCAGAAAGAATGCCTATCACCAAGAAATCAACCAATAACAAATGGTGGTGAGGCTGTGCGGGAAAACCACTGTTGGCTGGAGTGTAAACTGGTATAACCACTATGGAATCAGTAAGAAGAGTCCTCAAAAAACTAGAACTAGATGTTCCATTTGACCCAGTATTTCCCTTCTAGCCGTCTTCCCAAAAGTTAAAAGCATCATACTGCAGTGACATATGCATACCCATGTTTATGGCAGCACAGTCTATAACAGCTAAATCTTGGAAACAGTACATATGTCCATCAACAGATCAATAGGTAAAGAAAAAGTACTTACATACAATGGAGGACTACTCTGTCATAAAGAAGGGTACCTTGAATCATTTGTAGGTAAATGGATACACTCAGGACCATAATTTTAAGTGAAATAAATAACATATGTAAGTTTAAATATCACACTGTTTCTCTTGTGCAAAAAACCCTAAGGGTAAACATGAAGCAAAAAGGAGGATAGATACTGGGAAACAGGAAGAACAGGTTCAAACGGAAAGTGGCACAAAGGAGGGGGAGGGGGGAGGGGAAAGAGGAAAATGGACTGAAAAATGAGAATGGAAAGAAAAAAAGGAAACAAAGCTTCTACAAATGGGGCGTGGAGAAGGGTTGAAGGGAGGGGAATGGGGAAAAAAGAACTAAGATATATTAGGTACAGTTATAAATTCCCTATGATGAATGTGAGCACTATATATGGCACATATGTACTAAAAAATTAAAAAAAAAAAATAAAGTGGAGAATCACTAAAAAAAAGTCCATGGCCAGCCTAGGCGACTTAGCAAGACCCTGTCTCAAAGTAAACTAAGAAGCGGGCCTGGGGACGAAACCCAGCAACTCCTAGACTCATTCTCCAGCACCACCAAAACAAAATAAAGCAGGCCCTGAGTGAACGTCACATCGAAAAAATTAATGCAAAGCTGGGCACACTGGCACATGCCTGTGATCCAAACTATGTGGGAGGCTGAGAAAGAAGGATCACAAGTTTGAGGCCAGCCTGGGTAACTCAGTGAGACCCTGCCTCAACATAAAATTTTTAAAAAGGGTTAGGAGTATAGTTCAGTGTGTAACACTTGCCTAGCACGTACAAGGCCTGGGTCCAGTCTCTAACACTGCAAACACACACACACACACACAGTGGATCAGATCCTAAATGGAAGAACTAAAAGTAAGCTGGGCCTTGTGGCACAGGCCTATAATTCCAGCATTTGGGAAGGCTAAGGTAAAAAGAGAGCAAATTCAAGCCCAGCCTATGGAACTTGGTGAGGACCTGCCCCAAAATAAAAAAATAAAAATGGACTAAGGATATAGCTCAGTATGAAAACTCTAGGTTCAATTTTGAGTACTACAAAAAAAAAAAAAAAATAGAGGAAAATACAGAATAAAAACTTTAAAATCTTGGAGCAAGAAAAGTATCCCAGATACAGATCAAAAGAATAATCCATTAAACAAATAAAAGTGAAAAACTGCATTTCATCAATATTCAAAGCTTCTGGGCTTTAAATGATACCATAATAAAGGGAGAAGATAAGCCACATTCTTGGAGAAAACGTTTACATGCCCCGTATATGATAAAGGACCTACATTCAGAATATATATAAAACAGACTTTAGTTCAACTTGACAAAAAGATAACACAGTTTTAAAAGTGGGGCCAAGGATATGAATAGTAATTTTTCTAATGAAGATATATGAAAAGATGTTTGACATCATTAGTCACTAGAAAAATACAAATCAAAACCACAATGAGATACCATTCCTCACCCACTAGAAAGCTACAATCAAAATGACAGGCAGGGCTAAAGATATAGCTCAGTGGTAGAATGTTTGAACACACACACACACACACACACACACACACACACACCCCCACCCACCCACCCACCCAACCAACCAGTAACTACTGATGACAAGAAGATGGAGAAACTGGAAACCTACTCTCAGACATTGCTGGTAGGAATGTAAAATGATGCAGCTGATGTGGAAAACAGGCCCAGGCCGATGGTTCCGCCATACATTATATGCAGAGTTACCACATAACCCTGCAATTCCAGATAACTATTCATGAGAAATTAAAACACATGCTCATACAAAAACTTCTAGATGAGTGCTTGTGGCAAATTACTTTAAAAGTTCACAGTTGTAAACAGTGTAAATGTCCATCAACTAATAAACAAAATACTACATAGCATCTAATTTCTTTATAGCAACTGACCAGAATGGGTTAATTTCATTAGAAAGTGTGAGGTGTGATCCAAAAAGAAAGTGAATGTTTAAAAACTTTTTAAAAATTTGTATTATAGTAAAAGACATATTACTATCAATCCCACTCAAAATATTTCCCCTTCCTTTGAATACACACTTCTCCCATCAGTCTTGCTACTTTCTGCAGCAGCTCTGGAAGTCCTCTTTCACGTCTTTTTTGTACTGTCATGGCTGCCATGATGGCCTGAATCAATTTAACCTTTTATGTCATTGAGACTTTGGGAAAGAGCCAGAAGTCACATGTTGCCAAATATGGTGAATAAGGTGGATGAAAATAGTCTGTAACGTTTTTATTTGACAGAAATATCTGTAAACATTTTGAATTAACTCAGGTTAAGGCTGCCACAAAAAGACAAAAGAGGATTTCCAGAACTGCTTCACGAAGTGGCAAGATGGGGTAAATGTGTTCAAATAGAATGGGGGTACTATGAGGGGGAATAATGGCACTGCATCTTTTACAACAGTTTTAGTGTTCACACTATCTGTCCCTCTATTTTGGATTATACAGGTAGACTGGTGATTGCTTAAAACTGAGGGGTGGAGAGAAGAGTAACAGCTAAAGGGCATCGGGTTTCTTTTTGGGGTAATGAAAATGTTCTGAAATTAGATTATGGTGACGGTTGTACAATTCCATAGTACTACATATTAAAAATGACTAAACTGTGCACTTAAGACAGTGAACTTTATGGTGTATATAAATAAAGCCTTTTTTTTTTTAAATGGGCAGAAGATGCTGGATGCAGTGATGCCACGACTCTACTCACAGAAACTTTGGAGGCTGAGGCAGGAGGATTGCAAGTTTGAGGCCTGTCTGGGTTAGCAACCTGAAGACACCATCTCAAAATTAAAAATAAGAAGGGTTTTGGACATACCTCAGTGGCAGAGTACCCCTGGACTCAAACCTCAGTACTAGAAAAAAGAAAAAAAAGAGAGACTTTTGAGGAGTTTTTTGGTGGCACTGGGGATTCAATAAAGGTCTTTTGCTACAAAAGGTCTTTGCTACAAAGCTACATCCCCAGCATCTTTCCCACCCACCTTTTCTTTGTCCTTTCTTTTTGAGAGGCTCTCGCTAAGTTGACCAGACTGAGCTCAAACTTGCCATCAGCCTCCCAGAGTGCTGGAATTATACCATGACCAGTAGCATAAGATCTGAATAGACAGCTTACCAATAAAGGTATGACTCATCAATAAGCACACAAAATAACATTCAGCATTCATAATCAGGGAAATATAAATTAAAACTACAGTAAAATATTACTTCAGTATCTACTAGAATAACTATAACGAAAGAGAAATGAGACAAGATGAGGAAGCAAACTAAAGTCCTTATACACAGGTGATACAGATTTTAAAATGGTGTAGCCACTTTGGAAAAACAGTTTGGTAGTTTGAATAAACTATAATTTACTATAGAAAGCAGCAATTCTACTCCTAGATGTATAGAAGATATGAAAACATACAAAGGTTGATAGAAAAGTACAGTGAATGTTTAAATTATAAAATAATTATTACAGCAAAAGCCAACCAGTCAAAAGTGACAGCGTAAGTGTGTTTGAGGTGAGAATATTTTGAGTCTTTTGATGGGGGTTAATTGCAATGTATCATTTACAGTTAACAAATTTTTTTAACTTAAGCATTCATCGTATTTTTTTATCACACCTTATAAAGACAGGAAGGAGGACTTTGAAAACTGCAACAGTGACAAGAATGATGGCATAAGTGTGCTGGAAGTGAGGGAAAGTTTTTGAAATATGATTAATGGCTATATGTCTTTTACTATAATAAATTTTTTAAAATGTAAACATTCACCATAGTTTGTGATCATACCTCATATTCCCACACAATAACCTGTATGTGAATTTTCAGGATCTTCAGGAGTATTCATGACAACCAAAAAGGAAAATCATCCCCAATGTCTATCAACTTACGAACAGATAAAGTATGGTATATCCATACAATGGAATATTATTTAGCCATGTAGAGGAACATACTACTGAGATAGCTTTCATCACGGATGAAATGCAAAAACATTATGTTCAGTAAAAGCAGCCAGTTGCAAAAAAACCACATACTTATGGTTTCGTTTATATTAAATTTCCAGAAATGATGTATCTAATGAGATGGAAAATGGACTATGGATTGCCTACAGCAGTGGTGGTGAACTTATGGCATACGTGCTGCAGCTGGCTGTTTGACAGCCCTGAAAACTCTAAAACGTTTGCCATCACTGGCCTAGAGCCGAGGATGGGAATGGAGCCACAAAGACCTGACATTAATGGAACGTTTTAAAGCTGGATGGTGATGGCTGCACAATGGTAAATTTACTGACAGGTCACTTATTTGTACACGTTAAGAACTCTAAGCCTAAACAATACGGTCTGCAAAAGAGAAATCTAAAAAGACATAAGCTACAGCAATAACAAGGAATAATCTCATGGCACACTGATGGTTTACCCAACTGAACTATTATTTTCCCTAAATGATGCTTTAAAAGTACCAACCCTCATATAGTCCTCCCTTCATTCATTTTCAGTTAAATATATCACATTCTCACAAGTCAGTCAACCAAAGGTATTTCCTGCATACCTTGCCATGTGCCTCATTTGGCTCTGGGCACTTGCTAACTGAAGAAGACAAGTTACAGTCCTCCCAGGGCAGCTGCTGAACACAGCAAACACACAAAAAATACTCACAAGCAAGGAAAACTACTTCTGTCTGACCTTAGCCTCATTTGACTTGCTGAGACATTTATAAAGAAATCTAAAAAAACAGGAACAATTAAAACTACATGTAGTTGTCAGGGAGAACACGCATATTATAGTTTTAACTAAAGGTGAGTTATTGTTGATCAACTTTCCTATTTCAAACAGGAGAGTAACTAAAAATTAGCTTGTTTCTTGAAGAGTGGGTTAAAATTATTTAGAACCAAAAGAATGATTACAGAAAGGCCAAAGAAAAGGTGTGTGTGGGGGGGCTCTGTCATTAGGTTTTCACTGGGATCTCATTCAGCAGGTGAGCATCCAATAGCGATAAAATAAGCACATTTAACTCTCAGTCTTGCTACTTTCTAAGTTAGACCCCTTAGGGTTACTTGAATGGAGTTAAAGCCATGAAAAAGTAAATGGTTTTGCTGACAAGGACTGGGACTAGTAGCTTTCCTGGATAATTTCCCAAGCATTAGAACCAGTAGGACTAAAAGTTATCCACAAGGCAACAAGGATATGAAATGTCCTCATCCTCTAGGTTTTCCCCAATACATAATACCAAGAGCTGGTGAAAATAGCAGATCAAAAATTTATAATTTATGCACATCAAAGTTTGCCCACTGCATCAAAAATATTTCGGATTAAAACTCAAAATTACCTGCCCTTTTAATAAGCTGAAACTTATTCCTCTTTGGAAAAAGTTAACACCTTGTGTGGGCATCAATGAAAGGAAAAGCTTGTCTGACAATACAGACTGTATGTGGAGGGTGATGACAGCACAGATTAACAAAGTCATTAACAATTAACCAGATAGACTCTGCATAAATAATAATCACATTGCTAGTAGTTTTACTTACCAATGAAGTTTCTGCTACAGTACACAACCTATGTAACTTTCTTCCAAAGCAATCTTTAAAATATTCTAAGTCATAACAGCGTAGAAAACGTTTATAAAAAACATCCTTTTTTTGGTGGTACTAGGGATTGAACCCCATTTTGGTTTATGTCTGCATGTCCCCCCAAATCCTCATGCAGTTATAGGGTGGCTTTTAGAGTTTTACACTGATCCATGATCCAATGCTGGGATTATGGGTATGAGAGCTATATCCACCCTAGGGCAGATAGTTTGCTGGGATTATGGGTGTGAGAGCTATACACGCTCTAGCGCAGATAGTTTGTATATGTAAGGGAGAGAAAGGGGGTGCTGGCTGCCATTCCTCCCTTCTTGCACTTGTTGCTTTGCTGTGTACCGCCGCCATGAACTGTTGCCCTCTGCCATGTGCCACTCTGCCTGACAGCCAGCTGAGTATGGACTGAAACCTCCACAAACTGTAAGCTAAATAAACCTTTCCTGCCTTAATTTTGGGTGTTGGGTATTTTGTCTCAGCAACAAGAAAAAAGTAACCAAGACAACCGCCTTTTTAAAAAATGTTTTGAGACAGAGTTGCTAAGCTAAATTGCCCACGCTAGGCTCAAACTTGTGATCTTCCTGTCTAGCTTCCCGGAGTGCTAGGATTATAGTGCTGTGCAACCACATCAGCTTCATTCTTCAACTTTTTATGAAGGCCTTCAACTGGATGTGGTGGCACATGCCTGCGGTCCTAGCACCTTGGAGGCTCAGGCAGGAAGACTGGCATGCATTCAAGGCAGCTTGGGCTACATAGTTTGAGTTTAAGGCCCGTCTGAACTACATAGTTAGACCTTGTCTCAAAAAAGGAAAAAAAAAAAAGGAAGAGATCTTTCAAACTTAATTTTATTGAGTGTACGTGTTTCATCTTCTTCTAGCCTTTGAATCAAATTGTATTATCCAGCGTCTTTGATCAAACTGAAGAATAGAATTTACCCTCCCCCAAAATAAACCTCAGACTTCAAGACACTGACCAACCAGTGACAAACGCACTAATCCTTCAGATATCAGAAACAAATGAGGTAACACCTACAGCTGCCCTATCTTACAGCCTTGAAAGTTTCTAGGCTGCCGCAGAGCCCAGTGGGCTTCTTGAGATAAAAACATACTGTTAAGACCTAAAGATCAATGGAACAGAGTAGAAGATGCAGAAACAACTCCAGACATACTCAGCCACCTTATATTTGACAAAGGATCCAAATATGTTTATTGGAAGAAAGACAGCCTCTTCAATATTTGGCCCTGGGAAAACTGGCTTTCTATATGCTGAAGATTAAAACTAGACCCATATATTTCATCGTGAACTAAACTAAAATCAAAATGGATCCAAGATCTAAATATTAAAACAGAAACATTAAATCTGCTGGAAGACGGAACTCTTGAAGATACTGGTGTAGACAAAGACTTTATCAACAAAACCTCAATTGCACAGGAACGATCACAAAGAATCAACAACTGAGATCTGACCTTATTAAAATACTTTTGCATAGCAAGAGAAACCACAAGATTGAAAAGACAACCCACAGTGTGGAAACATTTTTGGCCAGCTGTTCCTCAGACAAAGGACTACCCTCTAGAGTATATAAAGAACTTTCAAAAAATTAGACCCCAAATTTAAAGACCCAATCCAAAATGGGCATCAGAAATGAATACACACTTCTCAGATGAAGAAGTACAAACAGCAAAATATGAAAAATATGTTCAACATCACTGGTTATTTGAGAGATGCAATTAAAACAATGCTGAAATTCCATCTCATCCCAGAAAGAAGGGCTATTATCAAGAAAGAAACCAACAGCAAATGCTGGTGGAGTTATGGGGGAAAAGGAATCCTTCTCCACTGTTATGGAAGTATAGACTGGTGCAACCACTGTGGAAATCAATGTGGAGATTCCTAAAAAATAAAACTAGAGGTTCCATTTGACCCAGCTATTCCCCTTCTGGGTTATCTTTCTAAGAGAATTAAAAGCATCATACCACAGTGATATATGCACACCCATGTTTATAGTGGCACAGTTTGTAATAGCTAAATCTTGGGAACAACTCAGATGCCCTACAGCTGGTAAAATAAAGAAAATATGGTTTCTTATACAATGGAGTACTACTCAGCCATAAAGAAGGGTAAACGAGCCATTTCTAGGTAAATGGATGCACCTTGAGACTATACTCTTAAATAAAATAAACCAGACACACATGTAAATACCATAGCATTGTTTCTCTGCTGTGAGGAAGTGAAAGTGTAAATAACAACCAAATACATAATAAATATTGTGAAATAGGAAGAAATGTTCAAATGGGAAGGGGAACAAGGGAGGGGGCAGAGAGAAAGGAAGGACGGAAAAAGAAAAAATGAGAAAGGAAGGAAAAATGGAAATAAGGAGGGGAAGAGAGATTGAAGGGAGAGTAGGTGAATGGGAAAAAAAAAGAATCAAGATATACCATGTACAGGTACAAATTCCCTATGATGAATACACCAATAAGCTTAATTAAAAAAAAAATTGTTGAGAATATGGCAAAGTCAGCATGGTTATGAGTAACTACAGGATAGACTATTATAGAAGGTAGCAGCACAGAGAGGAAAACAGGTATTCAGAGGAATACTGATCAGCACGAGTATGTGACAAAATTATCCAACGCCAGGGAAAGAACTACTTGGGGCAGAAATAACAGAGGGGCTCACACATGGCTGGAAATATGGCCTGACTGTACTGGATGTTATGGTCTGTGTCTGCATGTCCCCCAAAGCAGATGCAGTCATGGGGTGGGCTTCTAAAGTTTATGACTGATTCATGGCCCAATATTGGAATTACGTATGTGAGTGCTACACTTGCCCTGGTGTGGATAGTTTGCATACAATGTAAGGGTGGGAAAGAGGCTGCTTGCCGCAGCCACCCCTCTTGTACCCTTGTTGCTTTTGCTGTTTTCTACCACCATGAACTGTTGCCCTCTGCCAGGTGCCACTCAGCCTTGCAATCAGCCAAGTATGTACTGAAACCTCCACAAACTGTAAGCTAAACAAACTTTTTCTTCCTTAATTCTGGGTGTCAGGTATTTTGTCTTAGTAATGAGAGAAAAGTAACCAAGATACTGGAAGACCTCATAATTCATAGAGCATAAGGGACAATATACAGAAGTCTCCCTTAAGAGTAGGGGAATACCTAAGCCTTACACTGAGCCTTACTCCAGCACCACCTAATAAATCTTAAACACAAGCCCCAAAGAGTTCAAACTGTTTCCACATAACTTACTTGTGTTACAGAACAAAGTTCAAGAATATTTAAAGGAACAAATACTAAGCACCCAGTAAATAAAATGAACAATACCTGACATCCAATCATTACTGGGCTAGTAAAAGAACAGAAAAACATGATCAGTAATGAGGAAAACAATCCATGATAACTGACCCAGAATTTACACATTAGAATTTGCAGGGAAAATGCTTGCCTGGCAAGTGCAAGGTCCTGAGTTCAATTCCTGATACCGCCCCCCCCAAAAAAAGAATTTGCAAAGAAAGACATTAAGAGTTGTTATAACTGCACATATTCAAATGTTAAACAGAAGCATTATATGTGTGTGTGTACATATACAACAAATGTTATTAGATCCAAATCAAATGATATAATGTCTGAGATGAAAAATGAACTGGATGCAATTAATGGTAGATTCAACACTGTAGAAGAGGAGGTCAGGGATATAGCTCAGTGGCACAAGCACCCACCTAGCAAGTACAAGGTCCTGAGTTCAGTTCATGGTACAAAAAAAAAAAACTGTAGAAGAAAACAGTGGTGAACTTGAAAACACAATAGAAGCTATCTGAAATCAAACACAGATTTTTTAAAAATACCCATCATATGATGATATCAAGAAGCTTAAGAGTTTCAGAAGAAAAGGCGATAAATGAAGCTATAAAATCTAAAAATGTCTCAAACCCTAGGTCTAAGGATCTCAACAACTACAAGCACAAAATCATAAGAAAACTATAACAAAGCACATGTAAGCAAATTATTCAAAGGCACTGAGAAAGAGAACATTTTAAAAATAGCCAGAGACAAAAAACACATTATATATTGAGAAAGCTGGAGTGACTGCAGACTTCACATTGTAAATAATCCTAGCAAAATAGAAAACATCTTTGTATGAAGAAAAAGCACTGTTAACTTAGAACTCTATGAAGTGGAATTACCATTCAAAATGCAGATGCAAAAAGTCTCAGACATCTAGAAGCTGAAAAAATTATCATTAGCAGATCCGGCCTCGAAGCTATTTAAAGAGGGCTGTGGCTGTAGCTCACTGGCAGAGTGCAACTGTAGTCTTCAGCACCAAAAAAAAAAAAAAAAAAAAAAAAGTTAAATTCCTTCAGGCAGAAAAATATGCCAGGTGTGGTGGTGCATGCCTATAATCCCAGCATTCAGGAGGGTGAAGCTGGAGGATTCTTGAATTCAAGGTCAGCATGGGCTAAAAAATGAATTCAAGGCCAGCCTGAACTGAAAGCCTGTCTTAAAAAGACAAAAAAGAAAAATAAATTGATCCTAAAAGGAAATACAGACCTATACAAAAGAAAAGTTTCACTAGAAATGGAAACTATGTGAGTCTATTTTTCTTGTTACTGAAACCTCCTTAAAATTATTTTTTAAAAAAATAGTCAATAGTATAGAAAGGGTTTCCCTTGCATGTCAAAGTAAAATGTAGAGCTACAACAGCACAAAGTTGAGAGAAAAGAAATGGAAGGCTCTTTATATTTAAGTGGTGTACTATCATCTGAAGATGACTACATAAAATGCACATTTTAAGTCTAAAGCAAACAGCAAAGCTGGAGTTAATAAGCTAACAAAGGAAATAACACATAATCATAAAAAAAATCCCATTAAACCAAAATAAGTGAGAAAGGTAGAAAAAAAAAAAAACAATAGGAAACGGCACGATGATAGATTTTAACCTAACTCTATCAGTAGTCACATTAAATAGACTAAACTGTGTAACATACATCTCAATAACCAATGCATCAAAGAAAAAATTAAATGGAAAATTATAATTTTGAATTGAAAAAAAATGAAAACAAAATATCTCAAAAGCTATATTAAACCAGTACTTGGAGGAAATTTGTAGCACTACATTGTATGTTAGAAAAGATGAAGTCTAAAACCTTAGCCTCCACCTTAAGAAACTAGAGCATGGAATTTCCTTCAAAGTTGCACTGATTCTTCTCTACTTCTTTTCTATTTACTATCTGTATTCCCTTCATTCTGATCTTTCCCCTTTCTTACGTTATGTTTAATTGTTCTTTTTTTCCCTCTTCTTTATCTCCTACTGATACGGTAGAGGAGATCTATTCAGGAGGCCTGCACTCTGCTTGCTATTCGTCACGTCTACAGCACCTGCCAGAGCCCCTGGGACACAGCAGGTGCTCTCCCGGGTTGTGTGCCCAAGGGGACGATCGTAACTGTGGGTGTGTAACTGCCACCCCTACAGACACACCAGCTAACCTCACTGCAAGGGGACTTGGCGACGGGGTCAGGGCGCTCAGCATCACAGTCAGGTAACTCAGCTGACTGGCTCTGCTGAAACCTGATGAGCTGTTAGGGACAGGGAGATAGGTCCTGGCCAGTGGTTTAGTTCTAGAGCCACGAGGCTGTGAAAAGGAGGAAACTATTAGGGTTCCTCAGTAACCGAATTCGGGTGAGCTGTGTGTACACACGTATACATGTGGGGTATGAGAAGGGCACACAGCTGGGTACAAGAATTGAGATACTCCATTAAACTCGGTCTGGATTATTAGGTCTAAGACTGGGACATGACCCAAAATAAACAAGAACTTCAAATTAAAAGCAACACACACCATGGCAATAAGATACCCAGCTCATCATGCTTCGGTAATAGGAAGAGGTGCAGCCTCAGCGCTGAGTTTCAGCAGTTCCAACCTGACAGATATTCAAGGAGTCCCTCATTAAGCCTTCCTTGTTCCCTCTGACCAACAAGGACCTCTGGCTCCCTGCCCCTGCCAGCCCTTTGCACCACACTTCTCTTTATTTTACGATGGCCAATTTAAGACATCACTGTTTTAGTTCCACAAGCCCCACATGGGAAGTGTACAGTACAGTGGTCAAGAGGGCAGCCTCTAAGGGCTGGGACAGCATGTGCCTGGCAAGCAAGAGGTCCTGAGTTCGATTCTCTGAACCAAAAAAAAAAAAAAAAAAAAGGTAGCCTCTATGCACAGACAGCTGGGGTTTAAATCCTAGTTCTACTTACTAGTTGTGCGTCCTTAAGCCACTGAA
Organism: Dinomys branickii; assembly: GCA_004027595.1. Lineage (NCBI taxonomy): Eukaryota > Metazoa > Chordata > Mammalia > Rodentia > Dinomyidae > Dinomys > Dinomys branickii. The sequence continues at coordinate 5,662 of PVLD010004518.1, read as the reverse complement.
TTAATCTTTCTGCACTTCAGTTCCCTCAACTGTAATACGGGGAACAATAAAAGATTACCCAGGTACTCCGTGGAGTAAATTCAACAACATCTCCATGAAATGTCCCAAAGACAACAGAAACCTAACACAGCCTAGCAGAACTCCATTTTCTCCCAAAGTTCCACAACAACCTTCTCTCAGAAGCACTGTCCTCTCAGGTGCTCAAGTCATAGCCAGTGAGGGATGGAAGAGGGCAGCAATTCTGGACGCAGCTCATCACTTCACCCTGCCACTTCACTTCACCCGCCACCCTCCGAAGTCTACACCAAGTCTATCTGCTGTCCTATCCTACTACTCTTGCTTGTGCAGACCTCTGATTGACATACGAACTGCAGCCTCCAGCCTTCCCTACCTGCACTACCACAACCACCTATTTCCCACTGGGCAGCCACAGCAAGCTCTAAAAAGTGTCAATGTGACCATTTCCCTTGAGGACTATTGTGATAAGCCAGCTCTGACAATGCATGTCCCTGGATGTCCTTTGATCTAGGTACCACTTGTCCTACACCTATGTTTAGGGACCCTCGGTTCCAAGCCCACACGACGGCTCACCCCCACATTACTGCAGGACAAACTCCCACCTTGTCTGAGCCAATATGATTTGAAGTCTCTCTTAACAGAAGCCAAGCTGTACCCTAATAATATAGTACCTGGAGGTGCGGTGCTATTATGAAATGTAGAAATGTAACGTGGCTTTGTGGTCAAAAAGTCAGTGGTGATGGAACTGCAGAGTGGAAACCTAGGCACTCTTTGTTATTTCATGCCGCTGAGGGTTGAATGCACGCTACACACGCTTTGCTCCTGATCTACACTCCCGGCTCCCTAGCCGTCCCGTCAACCCCAATCATTCTTGCTATCTCTATAAACATCAGAAAAAAGTTGCCTGCTGTAACTCTTAAGAAAGATGTGAAGATCCGTAATTTATGAAACCTACAGCTTTAGAAGCAGCAAGAAAAACAAGCAAATGAAAGCAAACGTTAGGTACACTGGCTATTCTTAGCACAGAACCGTGAAATTTAGTGGCTGACTTAGAACTGGTCGATCTGCAAGCAGGGGGCGGAAGGGGACAGCGTCCTAAGAGGCTCAGCCTTCTGGCTCCAGGAATCCACGATTCCTTGCGTCCCCCTGCAACCGCTGAGTGTCTCCTCAGTTCCCAGCCTGCCTTCCTTAATCATCCAGCAAGCTTCTCACAGATCTGCTGCCACCTCAGCTTACCCCAGCACCCCTGACCAAGGAGCACCAGCGAGCTCACTCGTCCCTAGCGACCGGAGAACAGCAGACCACGCCCAGCGGGAGGTACTTAAGGATGACACGGAGCACTTGAGCTCTAGGGGGGAGGGGTGTCCCTGCGCATACTTTAGAAACTCCGGGTCTAGAGTTTCTGGTAGCCCGCCGCCGCCAGCGCGCAAGGGCCTCGTTTCTGCGCAGGCGCAGCCGGAGGGGGTCGCACTTTGTCTCGGCCCCGCTTAGGCCCCGCCCCGGTAGGTGCGCGCAGGCCGCGGGGGTCCGGACGCCCCTCCGGCGTCCGCACTGGGTAGGGATCCACCCAGGTCTATCTGCCGTCCAGTTCCTAAACCTAGGTCCCGTGGCTCACCGCATCCCTGGAAACCAGCACTTCTTCTGGCTTCCGCCGTCGCCACTGGCCCAGCGTCAGGCTGTCCATGCGGCCACAAGTTTGAAATCGCTCGGCCTCTGGTCCATCTGGAGGCCCGGCCGGCTACCCGGCCGCCTCGCCCGCCGCCACCCTCAAGCACGTGTCTCGAGGAAGCCAATGAGGCGGCGGAAGAGGCGGGTCCCCTGTGGAGGGCGTGAGCCGAGTAGAGCAAGCGCAGCGAGGGCTATCACAGAACAACATCTTCTAGGGTAAAGGTTGTCGGGGATTATCGGACTATCCGAGGTCGCTGTTTGGCAGAGTGGCCAGTCGTTCACTTCTCGATTTACATAATCAACCTTGAAGCGCCGAAGGGCACTTAGCTTAGGATCAGCCACGCTCGACTCAGGCGTCTAAATCCTGTAGAGAAGCGCCCGCCTCCTCTGTTTTATGATTGGCCGTTTAGCTCCGTTCTTACTCCTTGCTGGACCGGTGAGGTGATTGATGGCAGAGCGGGCCCATAAAGAGGAGCAAAGCTGGGGGTTAGTACTTGGGGGAGTGCGGTCCAGCCTTCTGGGCAGCGGGGCTACTAAAAAAGCCCCGGTGCTGGTGTGTCCAGTTTCACCAAAGTCTTAAGTGGTGTTCGTATCGTCTAGAGGGCAGATCCAGGATCGTCCCACTCCTCTGCAAGATGTAGTGCCACAGTTGCTGGCCTGCCCGGGTCCTCGGGCATGACCAGAAAAGTGGGGCCAGTGTAAGGGAAGGGGTGCCGGCGTCCTACCTGCGGGGGTTCAATTCGCGGTGCTCCCGGAAAGGAGGCCCTTGGCGCGGATGACTTGGTACCAATGCAGGCATTCCTGTAACAGCTTGACCAAACTCCTCCTGCCCCGAAACCCCTCCCACCTCGGAGCTCCGGGTGGTTCTGCTCCCAGGCGCCCCAAACCTGGGTCCTTTTTGATTAATTAAAATAGGGCCAGCCAGGCCTGGTTGTCGCAGGCGTGTATCCTTACTCTGAAAGGCTGAAGCAGGTTAACAAATTCGAGCCCAGCCTGGGCAATTTAACAAGTTAGCAAGACTCTCAAAATACATTTTTAGAAGGGCTGGCGATGTAGCACAGTGCGAATGTAGCACTGGGGCGGCGGTGGAGTGGGTGGGTACCGCTCCTGGTGTTGGCTTCCTGGAGCTGCTGCGGCTTTAAGGTCGCTAGGAAGGTTGCTGGTGGGAACTAGAGGAAAGTAAGAGGACAGCCCCATTCTGATTCTGGAATTTGTCCGTAGCAGAACAACTGCAATTATCATGTCCTATTTCTTTAGTAATCCCTCCCTTTCTCCTGGCATTTTAAACGCTAGACCTCACCAGAATAGTGTAGATCCTAAGGAGGATCCGCCTTACTTTAAAATAACAACTTCCTAACTCGACCTTTGTTATATTTTTCCTTGGGAACTAGCCACAGCGTCAGAATCCACTGTGATAAGGTACACGCCCTTTCCCAGCCCGCAGCCTCAACTATCTGGCCTCTGCACACTCCGCAGCCCTGACCTGGGCCAATACAGCCTAGAGGAGCTACCCTGTGCCTTTATGGCTGTCCTTGAACGAACCCAATTCCTTCCTACCAACCCTTGACTCTCAAATATTGATACTCAAAACAAGTACTACTTGTAGGGAATTGTGTGTACTAAATGAGGCATTTTCGATAAATGGTATGTTACTACTTTTAGTCTTAAGATTACTTCCACCACTGGTTCACAAGAACCTGAGAACCCATTTCAGAGTCCCATTACCCAAGGTAAAAAAATCTCCCATCGAAAACCCTTGGGGCTAGATGTGGTTTTGGAATGCAGAATCTTTGAAAAGGGCAGTGTATATATAGTATTTTATGAATCACCTCCAGAGGGATCTGGTGCAATGACTTATAATCAAACAATATACAGTATCTTCAGCACCAATGCGTGAGTATTCACATGTACCCTGAGTGTGGTATATAAAGATTGGTTCAAATGAGTAGCTTCAAATTTTGGGAGCGAGGATCTCACAATTTTCAGATTAATTTGAGTTTCATAGGTGAAAGTAAGGTATCATGGACCTGTACAACTTCCTTTCCTTTGAAAATTTTGTTGTTTTGTTCAGCTTAGATGACTTGCTTTGTCATCCAGTTTTGGTACCACAAGGCTTTGTAGTTAGGGCTGCTGTTCAGATACGTCATAGAGCAAAATGTCAACAAATTTAGCTTCAGAGATCTAAATGGCTTTTTTTAACAAGTCATAAACCAGGCAGCATCCATCTACAAAAGAGGTGTACTAGTGAAATAGACAAAAAATGGCAGACCGATTTCTTTCAAAATGACATTCCTCATAGAATGTAAGTGAAATCTTGAGAGCTTGGATGAGATTTGACTACTGATCTCTCAGAAAGTCAGATCTTACAAGTATTGAAGTTTTGTTTGGTGATGTGGAACCTTGGCTTGGGTGACTCCATGTTGAGCCTGCTGTCTTCTCCTTTAACAGATGCTTAACACAAACTCAGGGCCATTTCTCCAAGTAATGAAGGAAGAAACTGCACCCACAAGTTTGATATAGCAGTAAGTGTGTTTATTTTTTTGGTACTGAGAATCGAACCCAGGACCTCCCGCCTATCAGACAAGCACTGGGGCCACTGAGCTATATCTCGGGCCTAGTAAGAGTGTTTAAAAAGATTCAATTTAGGCCACGGACACAGCTCAGTAGTGAAGCACTTGCTTAGCACATGCAAGAGCCCGGGTTTGAGCCTTAAAAACATAAACATACACACAATGTGTGCGCAATGCAGTTTAGTTTAATACACTATTTACCAAATATCAGCCATTGGAGAACTAACTGCAAGAGGCATATATTGAATCTCGTCTATTAATTTTACTTAGTATGTGTATTTAAATTCTCAATATCTTCAAATTTTAAGAGGTTTACAATATTTATGAAGTTGTGGTTTAAAATACTCATCAAACATGTTAAAATGAATACATGACGTATCAGAAGAAAATACTGGAATAGCTTCATGACATTGGATTCTTACACATGACATCATAAAGATTAACAAAAGAAAAAAATAAATTGGACTACATCAAAATTTAAAATGTTTGTTCATTGAATACTCTTAGTACAGGACAAAGCCGGGTGTGGTGGCACACGCCTGTAATCCTAGCACTTGGGAGGCTGAGGCACGAGGATCACTGTGAGTTCGAGATCAGCCAGGGCTACAAAGTGATCACAAGGCCAGCCTGAAGTGCGTAGTGACACCCTGTCTCAGACAAAAAAGACTATTAGTACTGGAAAAAGACAAACCATGAAATGGAGCAAATATCATGTGTCTGATAAGGATAAATCAAGAATTTATAAATAATGCCTACAAATTAACAATAACAAAAAGATTTTAAATATACAAAATAAACTTGAGAAACCATTTCTCTAAAGAAGATATATAAGTGGCCAATAAGCGCATGAAAAGGTGACTGACATTATTAGTTATTAAGGAAATGTAAATCAAAACCATTTTGACATACCACTTCACACCCAGGATGACTATCAAAAGAAAAAGAGAAAATGAAATTAACAAATATTATATAGGATATAAAGAAGTTGGAACCTTTATGCATCATTGGTAGGAATGGAAAATGCTATAGCCACTATTAAAAACAGTATGTTTTTCCTCAAAAAATTAAAATTACTATATGAGGCAGCAATTCTCTTTCTGGGTATATACACAAACTAATTAAAACCTATGTTTATAGTAGCGTTTGTCACAATATCCAAAACAGTAGAAGTAAGCCAAGCATCCATTGATGGATAAATGAATTCACAAAATGTGGCTGAGCAATTAAGTTGGAATATTACTGTGCCTTATAAAGGAAGGAAATACTGACAGAAGCCACAAGGTGAGTGAACCTCGGAGACATTTATACTAAGTGAAATAGGTTGTTCACAAAATGTCACATTTGCATATCTTACCACAATAAAAAAATATATTTACTATTAAAAGTCATTTCTAAAAAAAAAAAAA
>PVLD010004517.1:83906-124302 GCA_004027595.1 Dinomys branickii | reverse complement strand
AAGAAAGAAAAAGGAAAAACCTCTCTCAATGTTCAATTACACAAGCATATATGTCTATTTCATTCTCCTTTTCTGGTTTAACAATGTCATACTAGTCTTTTTTTTAACTTAAAGCATTTCTTAGAGATTACTCTGTAGCAGGATTCCATTCTTTTTAGGGGCTGCACAGTATTCAATAGGGAAGTTTAAAATTTACTGTCACAGCTCTTTATTATTAATAGACATTAATCTCGTTTTGTATTACTACAAATAGTACTGCAATGAGTTTTGTGCGTATACCTCTCTTCACACAGACACTGATTCTTAAAAAGACAACTGGAAATGCTGGTGCATGTTTGGCACCTAAAGGACAATCCTTAATTATGCTGCAATTGGTCACACACAGTCTCTCCTAACTGGAAATTCTGGGTCTTGTTAGTATGTGACAGAAGCTCTGAATTCACAACGTTTCTGCTCAAAGCTGCATCAAAGCGATGTCTGAAGCAACAATTAGGGATCTTGGGCTGGGGATACAGCTCAGTGGAATAAGCGCCTGCCTAGCAAGCACAGGGTCCTGAGTTCGATCCCCAGTACCGCAAAAAAACAAAAACAAAAACAATTAGGGATCTACATATAAACGGGCTCCGGTGCTACAGTTGCAGTATAAAGTAGGCAGTAGGGCTTAGGAATGCTAGCTGTGAAATCCTATGTGGCCAGGTTCAAGGTCCCACCGCCAACTTTTAACCATATGACTTTAGACCTGTATGACACTCAGGTTTTTTCATTCATAAAATAGGGTGAATATATTACTGGCTTCCTGGAGATGTTATGGGGACTAAACAAGAGAATGTGCCTGATTTTTGGACAGCTCTTGGAACACAAGGACTTGGTAAACATAGCTATCTACACAAAGACCTCAATTCAGGTGTCTTGGCTACTTCTTTTTAAAATTTGAGACAGGGTCTCACTTTGCAGCTTAGGCTGACCTTGAGCTCACTTTGTAGCCCAGGCTGGTCTTGGTGAGGATTCCTGCCTCAGCCTCCTGAGTGCTGGGAATACAGGCGTGTGCCACCACGCCCAGCTGGTTACTTTTATCTTGTTGTTGAGAAAAAATACCCGGTAAAAAATTGAGGCAGGAAAGGTTTATTTAGCTCACAGTTTGTGGAGGTTTCAGTCCATACTCGGCTGGCTCCAAAGCAGCGTGGCACATGGCAGAAAGCAATGGTTCATGGCAGTAGGAAACAGCAAAAGTAGCAAGAGCAAAAAGGGAGGAGCGGCCAAGAGCAAGGCTCCTTCCCTTCCTTATGTTGTAGGCAGGCTCCCCGCCCCAGGGAGGGTGTAGCACTCACACCCATGATCCCAGCACTGGACCGTGGATCAACCCTAAACTCTAGAAGCCCGCCCCATGACTGCATGAGGCTTTGAGAGAACATCCAGACACAAACCACAACATCAGGAAATAGTTGGATATACAGTAACTTTCTAGCCAGGCTCATGTTTGCTAGACAAGTCATTACAATTGGCTCACAGCTTTCTCCTTTATTTTGGCATAGGCAGAAGTGTTAAATTCCAAAGTGTTAAAATGTGACAACAAACAAATTATACTTATTCAGTAATCTGGGAATAGAATTATAGACTTCCAGGGCTGGAAGAGATTTCAAAATCACTTTATATTACATTGTCATATAAAATCATTTCATTCCTGTTTGAGTTCATATATGCTAGGCATTTTGCATATACAGTACTATCTCATTTAATTTTTACAAGGACCCGTGTGCTTTAGAATTATTGTCCTTTGGTAGGAAAGCCAAGGGAGATGTTTAACGACATACCATTAAGTAGGCTGCAGGAAAAAGATTTGTTCAGGTCATTTTCAAAATAAATCAGTAAGCTGACATATACTTTTCCAATGAAGTCTCATCTGACCATAGCAAAACGAATTTATGTAAGGTTTTAAATGCCAAAAGTGAAACTGAACTTCATTTTGAGGGTTCTGAGCCTATCTTATTTCTTACCAAAGTAGACAACGCTTAAGGTCTATCGTATTTTTAGAGATGCACGTTATAAAATCAGAGAAAAACCAGATGTAGTGGTGCACACCTGTAATCCCAGCACTCAGGAGGCTGAGGCAGGGGGATCACAATCACTGTAAATTCGAGCCCTATTGGGCTACATAGGGAGACCCTATTTCAAAAAAACATACAAATACAATTTCAAAATGCAAATTAAACATAAAAATAAATCCACATGAACAGAAGTCACAAGCAAACATTTCCGGAGCCCAAGAAAATCAGAAGTGGTTTGCACTAAGATGTGCTAACTTTCTGGTGAGGTGATAAAGGAGGGCAAGCTGGAAGATGGGAGGTGGCGGACAAGTTGTGAAAAATGTCAGTCCCTCGTGAAGCGCCAGTGCGAGGTTAAAAAGAGGCAGGCGGAACACAGGGCAGAAGGGCCACTTCCTAGCTGCATAAACTTGGGCAAGTAAGTCGACCAATGTGAGCCTCAGTTTGGCCACCATTAAAACGGGAGATGCGTCTCTGGGAGAGCGGGCCCGGGACCTTGTCTGCCTCGCTCACTGCTAACGCTGTGTACGAAGAAAGCAGTACACACATTTGAATGAATGCAATCAAAGTGTGCCAAGCACATTTGCCAGTATACGGTAAGGATCCAGTTAAGTGGAAGCCGCTTCATCAAAAGCAGTGAAAGTGTTCAGGAGCGACAACCCCTATTCTTCCGAAACCAAGACGCACCCACAGGTTCCACGTGAACCTGCGCAGTAAATGCCCCAAAAGGCGAGGACACTCGACTGCGCTTGCGCACAAACTTTATCCCCGCCCCCTTTCAGGCCCTAGGGCCAGTGGGGCGGGAACGGTGGCGGCGCGGCGAGTCGGAGGGAAGGACCGAGGAAGGGGCGTGGCTAGCAGGCCAGCCTCTGCCACCCTCTTCCGGGCTTCGCCGGCTGCGCGCGCATCTTCCCCCCTTCTTTTGTGGTCCGGCCCACTGCGAGGGTGACAGGAAACCCTGTGCAGGGAGCGCCGCCATCTTGGACCAGCCCGAGGAAGATCCTGAGGGAGCCACAGGAGCAGTCGCCGCTGCCACCGCTACCGCCGCCCGTCCGTGCATCTGCAGCTCTTGGCCAGCCCGCCTACCTACCGGGGCCTCGGCCGACTGCCCCCACCCCCTGTCCCGCCGCGTCCGCCCTGCTCTTCCTTGTCTTGACGCCCCCTCCCGCCCGGAAAGCTGCCCAGCCACCAGCAGCCCCCCAGGTAACCCGGGCCTTCCGCAGTGTCCGGCCGGCCGGGCCTGATCGCCCGGCCCTTCCGAGGGCGCCGGCGGTGAGGGCGGCGGGTCAGGCTGCGCCCGGGGCCAGGGCCTGCAGCCTCGGCGGGCGCGGGTCGGCGGGGCGCTGACAGGCGCGGTGCGGGGCGCAGGTGTCCCCCGCGCCTCCCCGGCTCCCGCCCGCGGGCTCGCGGTGCGGGGAGGGTGTGCTCCGGCCGCGCCTGCCTCTGCCTCCCAGCGCGCCGGCCCTGCGGGCACGGCCGCCTCCCGCGGGCCCCTCTCCCGCCGCCCGCGCCGTGTTTACCCGCGCGGCCCGCACGCCGCGGTCCCTCCCGGAGGCCGCTCCCGGCCCCGTACGAAAGGCGGCGCCGCGCGGCCTCCCCGGGGCCTCGCCCCGGCCGCGGTGTCCTTGTGGGTGGGGACGGGGCTCCTGGAGGCCGTGCGCGTCCCCGCAGGCCCGGGTCCTGCCGAGCAGCCGGCGCCAGGCGAGGAGAAAAGTTTGGGGGTTCCTACAGTTCCAGGAGCTGGGCCGCGCCCGAGGGTGTGCGTGTCCCTGCGTGCAGGGCACGGATTGAGGTGCGTGCCCGCGTGCGTGCTGCCCGGAGGCGCCCTGGGAGATAAGCAGAGCTCCCCCGCTTCGTGAGCGGGCAGCGGCGGAGGCCTGGAGTTAAGGATGTCGCTGGCCAAGGATGCTCGCGCTGGCCGCGCTGCACCGGCTGGCGTGCCCTGTGCGACGCTCGCCGTGACCGGGAAGGGCAGTTAATTCCTTCTTTCTTGTTTGCGTTGGGTGACAACTGATTGCCCCCTCATGACCTAAAGGCTGTCGCGTCAGCTTTCTACCGCCAAATCCTCATTTTCACAACCTCAGGGGAGATGGCAGTCCGGACTTCAGTTTGCTTACATGAGAAAAGCACGGGTTCTGACAAGGCAGATGCGGCCCACAGCGAGAGGCAGAACTAGATGTGAGCGCTTACAAAGTTTACTGCTCCTGGCATTACTGTCTCAACTAGCTTTTATCCAGATGAGGTTGAGGACAGCCGACGTAGGAAGCTGACTCCTACCCTCCTTTCCCTTCAAGTCTTTGCGGCGTTCTTTCTCCACAGTTCTGCTTAGGCCATTTTACCTGTGCATGCCTTGGGGGCGTTGTAGTGGTTGAGATTTTGGAGTTTTAATGCCTGGGGTTCTTACTCCATCCAGTAGTAGTGTCACTTCCTAGTTAGTTAAGTGACCATGCACAAGTTATCTAACTTCTCAGGCTCAGTCTCCTTATCTGTGAAGGGAATAATTGTACTTAAATTTTAGCGTTTTGAGGATTAAGCAGATTTAAAGAAGATCTGCAGCACATACAGTAAATGTCTCAATGCTTGTACCTTTGCCCAGCATGTGATACCTTTTGAATGAATGAGAATGGCTTTGGAGAGCTGTGGAATTAGACCTAGGCCTTAATTCTAGCTCTTCATTTAATAGTATGTAACAAGTATATCTCTGACTTGATTCCTATTTGTAAAGTGAGGTTTTAGGATTTGAGATTGTTTATAAAAGTAGCTGGAACATACTGTTAGGCACTCAAAAAACAGCAGTTACTGTCAAAGATGCAAAATTTAGATTCTAGTAGTAAAGATTCTTTGCAATTAAAGTTCGATTTTCGAATGTTTTTGCTTTTTATATTTCATGATTAGTTGTAGAATCATTCCATACTTCTACTTTACACACGAATTTGGAGTGTTCTTAAAACTGCTTTTTTGAAGTATAAAACAACTTTGCACAATCTTAGTAAGATATGTAAGATAAAATGTTAAACTAGTATTTTTGAGAGATACTTCATTTAAAAAAAAACTTGAAATGTTTTCATGCGATTTAAAATGTCAGCCATGCCGAGAGACAATTTACAAACGGATATATTAGAGATAGCTATATTTTACTTTTAAAAGAGCTTTTTATTCTAGATCATTTTAAATGTATGCAAAATAAGATAGTATCTGGAGAGTTCATGTACTCACAAGCCATAGTCAACAGTGATCAGCTTTACTTCTTCTGTGTACTAGCCGTACTTAATTATATCAAAGCAATGTCTTAGACATTAGTAAAATTTTCACTATTATCTTTGTAACTGGAGGGCAAATTTTTGTGATTTTAAGTACTTCTGTGAATAAAGGTGCAGGATTGGAATACTGCATTTCCTTTTCATAGCATGCCACCATAATTAGCTGGAAGACTTTGCTTTTCTCTTGGTACCTTAAGCAATCTATAGTGTTTTTTAATTATTTACATTACTGTATATTAAAGTATGGTATTAAATATCTTGTGAAAAGCCAGCTTTACTATTTTTTTAAATGGGCTTCTGAGGTAAGTGGGTTATTTGTAGAGGTTGTAATACTGTGGCAGAAATGAAACTGACCCACTCAATATCTTTAGGCTAACTGGAAGTTTTGTGTCCAACTGACTGTCAAGTAGCGCTCCACTTTTGTGGAGCTGTGAGCAAATCAGAATGCTTCTGTATTTGAGTTCTACAGAGGCAGACACATTGTTCGCTTTTTTGATCATTATATTGTCAAAGCCGAGTGCAGTGCTCTATATTTAGTACATACTCAACAGATATTTTTATGTTGGAATCACAAAAGTGCTGCCTTGGTTCTGGTGTTTTTAATAAAATGCCTTGCATGCAGAACAAAACAAAAAAACTAAACATTGAGGATAAGAAAGAGGAGGCTACCAGGCATATTTAGTAGGTTGCTTTTTCTCTGCTGTCTGGAATCAGTTATGTAAAAATTACATAGTAACATCATGTGTTCTAAGGAGTAGAACAAAACAGCTGTAAAACAGTGTGAAAGACATCATGTATAAGCAAACACAGAAAGGAGTTAAACTGTTAAAAAAAATAACAAAACTGAAAAATATGTCCTCTACTATAGGGTGTTGGGATTTTTTTTTTTTTTGAGGTCAATTATGCGACTAGCCTAATGTGTTATTGCCCATTCTATCAGTTGGATGTGTTCTAAGTTAGTAGTTTCAGTCTTTACCTTTTCTGTTCTCAACCCATGTACTCATTTTTCAGTTAGGTTTTTATTCCATATTTTATGCATGTAGAGTTTAATTGTGTGTATGTTTGAAAATGAGGCGTAGTATTGCACGAAATGCTGCAACGTGCTTTTTTCTTAACAGATTGTGGATACATTCTTAGATTAGTGTATATAGATCTAAATGGTTTTTTATAGTAGATGCATATGATTTCATACTACAGATATACTTTATCCAGCCATTTCTTTGTTGATGGAAAAGTAGATTGTTTCTAGTTTTTTGTTATGAAAGTGATGAGTTAACTGCACTTATATTTACAATCTGTCAGCTGGCCCTTTTGTTTCTGTAGAATGCTTCTAAGTGGATTTCTGACCCAAGGGATGATTTGGATTATTTTTAAGATGTTTAAATTTACTAATAACTTTCAACAAATGTGACATTTCAGAATTGTACAATTAGTGTATATGAATGTGTCTACCCCATCTGTACTTACACATCTCAACATTAGTCATTTATATGTACCAGTATGTATGTATAATCTTATTGGGGAAGGTGTCTGATTTAGTAAAAGGAGACCATGTGCTTCTTTTTCGGTACAATAATAATTTATAGTTAATATGTGTTTAGTAGCCATTTAGGTTGAAATGTGGTGACCTGGAAATATATTCATGTTTTTATTAAGTGAAAAAAAGGTTGCAAGTTAAGGAAGCCACTTGCATACAAACACAACAGTTATAAATGTTTATTCTGCAACATTTCTGCTGATAACTGGAAAATTTGTCAACCTATATATGCCTTTGATAAGCTATCTTAGATAGGGAAAATCATAGTCTTTAGCATCAGATGTGGGCTCAAGTTCTAGCTGTCATTTACTAATTTTGTAATCCTGGCCAAATTAGGGAATGTCTGCAACTTCAGTTTCTTCAGATTTTATGTGGAAATGATGATAATGAGTCTACAGAGTTGTAGGAATTATGAATTATATAAGACAGTATAGAAAAGTGCAGACTATCACATGGTATACTGTCAAGTGTTAGTTCCCTTCAACAAATAAGTAGATACAATTATTACTAAAGTATTACATTGTTTGTGTCTACAGAATGACCAGAGCATATCCTCTTACTGTAATTATTTAATACTTCTTACTCAGAATATTAAACTAGAACTGAGAGAACTGAGAAAGATCTGTCACACGTGCCTTACTACAGAGCTTCATGGTGTACCTTGACGCCATGTGGAGGAGGTAGGGTGGTATGGTGCTTAAGAGGGGATCTCTCCTGGCACAACAGCACTAGATTCAGTACAGACTTCAAACTGTGACTGCACATGTTATGAACTGTTGAGTGTTACTTCCTTTGTCCATAAGGTGAAGATAGTAAACTATCTTAAAAGGATAGTAGTAATGATTACATGAAATCATATATAGTGTTCAGCACATTGCTCAAGAATGTTGTATCCATAAGTTTAATTAGTTTACACTTGTTCACGTATTTAATGCCTGCTGTCTGAAATGTAATAATCTTTTTCTTAAAGAAATCTCACCTGTGTGTCAGCTTCAAATAATTTTTCTAAAAAGTGGAAGTAGGTACATTTAAATCACACCAGTAGTATATAAGTTATAGAATATTACCAAGGTTTTTTTTAACCAATTTTTTTTTAATTGGTAGAAATTGTAGTGTTTAGCACACTTGTTTTTCAGAGTTTGAACTAAGTCAGTATTTCTTCCCATTTTGGACCTTGAGTTCGTAGAGAAGGTAAAGCAAAAGCACTCTTAAGTCACAGGGAAAAAGATTTTCCTCTTGTAAAAAGGTATATTTTCCACCTTATTAATGGTATGTTTCAGATTTGAGAAATAAAGTTGAGAAATCTTTTGTTAAAGCAGAATTGTTAAGCATAGTTAAAAGGGACCCTTTGAATATAGCAATTTTCATATGTATAATTTTGACTCTATCTGTGAACTATGGGAATTTTTTTCAGATATTATTGGTACACTTTAGATATATACAGTGATCACATGCGTCATAGAAAATTCATACCTGTACATGATACAACTTGTATATTTTTTTCCCCACTCCCTTATGGGAATATATTTAAACCTACCAGTTTCTTAGAATAGGAAAGGGAGGACCTATTATGTTAGCAGCAACAGTGTTAGATGTTTCTGCCTTCTTTGTCTACAGAAGTTAGTGAGTTTGGGTAGTTTTCCTCTAATTCTGCTTTTAGGCTTTTATTGTAATTTTTTAAAAATTTGAGGCCCGAATTGTCTGAGATAGAGACGGTGTTGATATTCCATCTGAAATAGTGTTTTGTTTTGAAATGCTTATATTGTATTAATGCTTGAAATTATTGTTTAAAAAGTTACCTTAGGTAGTGTTTTGGGTAGTAATTAGCAAGTACACAAATTATCACAACTATAATTGGGTTATAATCTCATTTTTAGTTAAATCACTTGAAGTACAAATTAGAACTATTAGAGGACATATTTGTGTGTGTGTGTGTGTGTGTGTGTGTGTGTGCGCGCGCGCGCGCGCAAGCGCACGCATGTGCATGTACTGTAGATTGAACCCAGGGCCTTATGCATGCTAAGCCTGCACTCTACTACTGAGTCATCCCCCTAGCCCTATAATTGTAACTCAGTAAAATAGAAGAAAACAAAGAATGTATAGCTATAACTTTTAGTATAAAAAGGGAAGAGATACAGGAAAATCAAGAGGAAGAGAATAATAGACTCAGTAATTCAGGGGTGACTGATTACTTTTACCCAAGTTTAAATAGGGAAAGAATTTCAAGAATTAAAATTAATTAGAGTCTACTCCTTTTACACAGAAAGAAAGGCTGGCTAAGAAGTTAATAACCTTTAAATATCATTTCTAATTTAAGAATTTTTTTTTCCCTTGTTAGCATCTGTTTCAGAGAGCAGGTGAACAGTCCAGAGCAAGTTTAGCTTTAAGACCAAGTTCTTTTGTCACTGCTGTCTGGAAAAGAAGTGAAAGTTGTCTTCAGAATTGTAGTTAATCAAACTAGAAAAACTCCTTCTCCCGAAAAAACTGGTTAAGGGAGTTTTCTGTGATGAAGACTGATTATAAATATGTTACAACATGCCAGGCTAGAGTGGGGCAAGGCATCTGTTTGTACTGAATGTAATATCTTCATATAGCTAAGTAAGAAGACTATATTATGTTCAGGGATTAATAATTTATTATAATTAAGAAATTCCTTTTCCTTGATGATGACTTAGGGTAAACATTCTTTCTACAGGTTAAATTTTCTTAGCTTTATAGAAATTTTATTTGAAATATGGTATATAATAAGATGTTAATTTCAATAAAGGAATTTCTTCAGTCATACACATTATATATTGACTAGTACAGTACAAAGCAAATTTCCAAATCAAACTTTTAAAAATGGATTAAATGTATATATATGGGATTTTTCCCTTTAAGCTGAGGACTGATGAGAATTTTATTAGAAGTTACTGCTGCAGTAGAGTTTATCTTTTGTTTCTTTCACCCTTAGCTGACATACTGAATTATTTGGAGAGACTTTTGTTAAGTCTGGATATTGCTATATATGTCTCAGGCCTGGTGCAAGTAGTAAGTCTTGTTCTGCCTCCTGAGTAGCTGAGACTAGAGGCATTTGTCACCATGCCCTGCCTCAGAAATTTTTTTTAATTATTAAAATAAATTTTTAGATAAAATCTGTGTGAGGATAAGGAATAGGGCTGGAATCCTTTAAAATATATTTTACTACATAAACTAAATTTTTTGAAGGACAGTGTAATAGCATTTTTTAGCTCATAGGCTAGCGTATAGCAGGCAATGTATTGGGGGCTTTTTTTTTACTTAATGTATTGTTAATCTACAAGTTGTGTATAATAAATTCAACCATATGAAATTGCCAGTAATAATTGCCCTCCTTTCTTTTTTAATCTATAAGAATTTCATGTGATTTAACCTAATTTTATGTGATTCAGTTTAATTTTAACATTAGATATTAAAAGTTGTGTTTGTAAGTTAGTGATTACTTTTTATACCATTCTGTTTAAAACCAGTTCTGACAAGTGGACTATCAGTAACTTAACTGATCAGTTATTAGAGAAAGGGACCTTAAGGGAGAGGGGATTATAATGATGTTTAGTTTAAATGTATAAAGATTTTCTTGTTTGCAGTTTTCCACCATAACATTTCTTTTTGGTTATTTTCTGAAGTGAAATATTGGAGTTTTGGGGTATATATGGTTTATCGTATTTCTATGAATAGCATAAGGATGTTAAAACATTCATTCAAGGTATTTTATTGATCAATTTGGGAAATGCAGTTTTACAGACTTACTGTAACCAACATTTTCTTTGTACTTAGGTTGCTTTATTCTACATATGTATATGTATCTTTACAGAGCATTTTATTTTAAAGGATAGCAGTGATAAATAATGGTTAACTTGTGTCTACTTTCTCTTTGAAGTAACACAGTTTTCTTTGTTTTTAGTGCCACCATGGCAACTGCACCATACAACTACTCTTACATCTTTAAATATATTATTATTGGTAAGTTTATTTAACTTACACATTCGTTCTGCAGAGGTTAACACACAGGAAATTTACATACCGATACTGAAACATACCAATACAGAATAAGTGAACTATGTTTCACTTTGGAACTAAACTTTGATAAGGGTAAGTGTACCTTTTACATAGTGGCCCTAGATACTTTTGTAGTATAGCGCTGGGTTCATAATGGAAATAAGGTTAATTTGCTAGTAGGGCTAACATATTCCAAAAATATTGTGAAAGTCTCTACCAAAATTGATGGAGAACATTGTTTGCATCAGAGTAAGCTGTATAATATTCAGAGTAAGTTGTATAGTATAGTATAAGATGTATTGGTATTTTCCCCTTAAGTTTCAAGAAGGTTATGCTCAAAGTTAAGTCTTAATGCTGTTCATCCATGCATAGTTGTAAGATTACAGTTGAAAGTCCACATGATTTTCCATGAGTTCTTCACATTACAGCAATTTGCTTTAATGTTAAGTTTATGTAGTTTTGTAGTATTTCATTTAGGCTTCATGTTTTCATGTAATATAAATTATTTTATTTTATGAAATTCTGCAAAAAAAATTGAGAGTAAGACAGAAGACTTAGTAAGTCAAATTTCAGAAATTCAGTTTGCAATTTTTTGGTGTCATGTGCTACCTTATTACTCTTTTTCCTTTGTGCATGGATTAAGGGGGAGGAACCCATAAAATTTTGAAATAGCTTAAAATTGCTGGGCATGGTGGTGCACGCCTGTAATCCCAGCACTTGGGAGGCTGAGGCAGGAGGATTAGTGTTAGTTCAAGACCAGCCAGGGCTACAAAGTGAGTCCAAGGCCAGCCTGAGCTGCATAGTGAGACCTTGTCTCAAAAAGACAAAAACAGAACAAAAGGAAAAACTTTGAAATAGCTTAAAATAAAAAAGTCCCAGAAACTTTTGATGTGATATGGTATGGGAAATAGTAGTTATTGCATATAAGAGTATAAAATTGAGAAATGTAATTGCCACTTGAAACTTTTTTTTAAACAGGGGACATGGGAGTAGGAAAATCTTGCTTGCTTCATCAATTTACAGAAAAAAAATGTAAGTTCAATATGTGAGGTAAAACAGTAGCTTTATTAGCATTTCTACTTTTTAAGCAATCATTTTCATTTACTTTATGCATTTATATATAATCTTTTCTTATATTTGTACTTTTACCTTAGGTACCATAATTTTTAAAATAGGTGCAGATGAACTATTACAGCCAGCACTTCTAGATTTTTTTTTGGTACTGGGAATCGAACTCAGGACCTTGCGCTTGCTAGGCAGGTGCTTGTAACACTGAGCTATATCCCTGTCCCCTAGACTGTTGACTTACATGTGATATATGATCTGATTTACTTGTTTAAATGTCTTAATGATCAAAACAAAGTTAATTTTTAAATGCATAGAATGTCAAATTTAAATAATCTTTTTATTATTCTTTTTGTTACAGAAATTGATTATCATTATAGGGCATTTGCTGCATGTATAACTTGTTAACTCAGATTTGAGATACTTGAAGTGGAATTCTTCCAGTGTTTATGACCAGTTGATTAAGATTCAGAGTACAACTCTTGGGTGACAGAGTAAGGGGCCAATTTAGAGTAACTGATATGCTAACTGTATTTGAAATTATTTTTATATTGTTGAAACTATTTCTATGGCAGTTTTGTGCTGCTTACCATAGTTTTGATGTAATGTTTTATGAAGTGTCCATTTGTCTGTGTATTTGTACCAGAGGACAGGGAATTTAAGTTGTAAGTAACCTAATTATGGGAAAAGATACTTGTTCTTTTGGTTTATACCAAAATTGTCATTTTATAACTATAAGTATATATTAAATGTGATGATTTTCTTTGAGATGATAATATTTTCAGGATGGAAATTTGTTTGACTAATAACTTCTAGAGGTCTACAACCATTGACTGACTTATAATGATGGTTACAGGGTAGTAATTGCAACTGAATAGTATCATGTTAATATTGTGAAGTTAAAATTCTTACTTTTATTTAGCAGATTCTTTTAGTGCAGAGGTCAGCAAACTGTGTCCAGTGTGCTAAATGTGGTCACTGGCCATTTTAATAGTTTTACTGGGACACAGGTGTGTACCTATTTTTGTATTGTATATGGCTACTTTCATGCATCAGAGAAAGATTTGATTACTTGTGACAGAGACCTTTTGGCCTGCAAAACTTAGAATGTTTATCTTTTGGCTCTTTATAGTAGTTTTGCTAACCCATCTTATAGTCTAATCACATTTCTCTGACATTTAAGTCTTTGCTGAACCATTTCCACAATGGATAGAATTAGCCTCTAGCTTACAGATACGAGTATTTAACTCTACTAGTCTTAATTAAGTTTTCTGAAAGTTGAAATTTTTTTCGCCCCCTTACAGTTATGGCTGATTGTCCTCACACAATTGGTGTTGAATTTGGTACAAGAATTATTGAAGTTAGTGGCCAAAAAATCAAACTGCAGATTTGGGATACAGCAGGACAGGAGCGGTTTAGAGCTGTTACACGAAGCTACTACAGAGGAGCTGCAGGTGCTCTTATGGTGTATGATATTACTAGGTAAGAGGTAAAACTTTTTCAGCCTTCATACTTTGCAATAGAAATTTATTTTGGTTAATGTAGTTTCTTTTTTAATTGATTTGGGCATTTTAAAATTTGTAATTGGATGAGTGTAAATGTATTTATAATTTGGCTTTATGTTTTCTTTACATTGCTATGTAAAACTTTATATAACACATTAGTTTTCTCTTCTGAACGTTAGTATGATTGAAGAAAAAATTTAGCAGATGGTGAAATGGAACTAGTGAAAAGCAGCATCAGTTGAACTGTTTGAGAATTTTTTTGTGGGGATCAGTGCTTGGGATTGAACTCAGCCTTGTGCATGCTAAGCAGGTGCTGTGCCATTGAGCTATAATCTCAGTCCTTTGTATTGTGAGACTGAGTTGCTCAGGCTGGCCTGAAATTTGCAATCCTCTTGCCTCAGTATCCTGCATAAACAGTATTGTATAGGTGTGCACCATGATGCCTGCCTGTAAGAAATGATTTGTGTGAATTTTTTATTTTGACTTAAGTGGAAAGTAAGGAGTTTCTTGAGTCTGTTTAGCATTAAAATTTACACTTCCTGAAAATGAGGCCAAGCAAGGTATTAAAAACGTATTTTTACAAATTGAGCTTAATAGACTATAAAAAGGTCTTATGCTTTTGTCTGATGGAGGCAAAGTGCTTTTTTGAAACACAAGATAGCTTTTTTTTTTAACCTTAGTGATGATTTCTGTATAGTACTTGAGTTTTTAATTGTTCATTTGCTTAAATTCTTTTTCTGTCCTAACATGGATTGAAGTGATTTAAAATGCCACCTGCAGCAGGATTTAATTTATGTCAACATGGCTATTTCTGGAAACTCAGAGCAGTTGATAAAAACTATCAAAGCTGGACTGTAAAGGTTTGACTTTGGAGAACATGGAAAACTGCCACTCCATTAGACTCTGCTGTTTGTCTACTAGAAGCTAGAAAATGAACTGGATCACCTCTCATGTTGATGCAGAGAACCAGTCAAAAGCAGCATGACTTGCTCTTTTTAGGGGGTAGAGATAGGTGAGTGGCATACCATGAAGCATATTTCTGTTTGGGAAATGGTTTATACTTTTCCTCTCAAAGAGTCTCAGTTTTAGGACATAGAGAATTTCTGCAGTCAACAAATTCTTTACCGTTTAATTTGGTGTTTCCTAAGTATTTTACTGAAGATCACACTTTAGGAAATGCTGCCTTAGAAAAAAGATGGAGTCTTTCTGTACTTAAAATATGTAAAGTGTCAGTGGGGGGCTGGGGGTATAGCTCAGTGGCGTAAGCGCCTGCCTGGCAAGCGCAAGGTCCTGAGTTCGATCCCCGGTACCGGGAAAAAAAAAAAGTGTCAGTGAATTCTGAAGCTGAATGGTTTGGCAAAACAGTGAGCCAAGTCTTAATGATCTTCACTGTAGCCAGGCAGTTGGTAGCATGAGTGAATGACACTGCCCGTTCATGTCTTGTGAGTATGGCATTCCTGAAGACTTTGTATAATTAAAAGCTCTGCATTATTAATTTAAATGATACATACTTGAAATGTAATTTAGTTTTGCTTTTAAATATATCCTTTAAGCGTAGTAAATTTATGATAAAATTTGTGTTTACTGAAGGCATCAGAAGTCTTTTGTGTAGAAACAACAGAAAAATTTACTGATAAAGGATAAATATAATGTAGTATATCCATACGATGTAAATGTTTCTCAGCTTTAAAGTGGAATGAAATACTTAGGTGACCTGTGGGTGAACCTTGAAAACATGCTAAGTAAAAGAAACTGGACACTAAAGTCCACATATTGTATAATTCTACTTATAAAATACCCAGAGTAGGCAAATGTAGAGACAGAAAGAAAATTGCCAAGACATAGGGAGTTATGCACACAGAGTTTCTTTCTGGGTTCTGTAAAATGTCCTAGAATTACAGTGGTGATCAGTGCCCAACTTGGTGAATATGCTAAAACCAACTGAATTGTATACTTTAAAGTGGTAAGCTCTATAGTATGTTCATCATGTGTCAATGTAACTATTATTGAGAAAAGGTACCTTGGCTTGTAGATGGGTACTTTCTTGATTTTGACCCTTTATAGTAGCATTGTCACTTTGTGATTTTATTGCCAGTTTTTTCCCCAATTTTTTCTTTTGGCAATCCTTGACATTTTATGAATATGGCAGTTCTGTTTCAGTAATACTTTTTATTTTTGATATTAACTATAATTGTTAGAGAATGATTTTCTAAGTTGACAGCAAGGTTATCATGGGAATTGTTTGTCTAAATCAGTTTGCTATGAGTAATATCTACTCCAAAGTTAGGAATATTTTAGCACTTTCAGCATTAGTATCTCCAGTTAATGAATACTTGATTGATACTGTCTTAGTTACTTTTCTCTTGTTGCTGAGACAAAATTCCTGACATCCAAAATTAAGGAAGGGAAGGTTTATTTAGCTTATAATTTGTGGAGATTTCAGTCTGTACTTGGTTGGCTCCAAGGCAGAGTTGCACATGACAAAGGGCAACTGTTCAAGGCCACAGAAAATAGCAAAAGGGAGAGCAAAAATGGAGAAGGGGCAGAGAGCAAGGCTCTTTCCCACCCTTACAATGTATGCAAACTGCTGGCCCCAGGGTGAGTAGCACTCACACCCTAATTCCAGCATTGGACCATGACTCAGTCATAAACTCTAGAAGCCCACCCCATGACTGCATGAGGCTTTGAGGGGACACATCTAGACACAAACCATAAGAGATACCTGTACTGAATTCACAGATCTAAAGTTATAATTCTAGTGAACTATAAACTACTAATAGTTACCTGACTCGTGGGTAGAAGTGCAGTACCTGCACATAGTAATGGTTGATATAATCTTGATAATACTGACAAAGGATATGTAGGCCTTTCCTTTTACCAGAGTGGTGGTAGTTCATAATTCAGTCCCCTTCCTGATTGGAAATTTTAACTCATTGAAATCAGAATATTTGGACTTAACATTTAGGCACAAGGAAAAACATTCTTGTATAAAGTCAGTGTCAGCAAATATTGAACAGTGGTAAAAACTTGTACTTTTATAAAATATTTGACCATTGTTTGCCTAGAAAATTTTTAACTATTGGGGAAATTATGCTTCATTGTGTGTGTGCATGCACACACGCACTCCCCCTTTTCTTTTTTGACATTTAAGTGTCCAATGTGATATAGCGAGTAGGGAATTCTTTTCAGTTCCCACTGGAGAAAGATTAGATCTTTGGAATAGTGACTATTACCAGAGCACTGGCAGCTGGAGATCATGAAATATATTTGCCAGGTTAAACTAGAAACATTATGAGGCAAGACTTCCAAACCTTGTTCTGATGTTTTAATTCTTATGAGCTTCTTTTTACTCAATGTTAATTGAATAAGAAGGATTAATGTTCTTTGTGTCTGAGTCGGAAACATTTTTAACTTAAATCTTATTTTATCCCCTTCAGTAGATTTTAATCTATATAGCATTGTACATTGCAGATGTTCCTCAGCCTAGTGATGGGTTTAGGTTTTGATAAACCAATTTTGAAGTAAAAAATTGTAAATTGAACTATCACAAGTTGGAAATCTTTGGTATTAGAGTGTGTTTGCTATCTTATGGCTCATTTGGCAAATGAGCCAGTTGAGTTTTTTTCTTAGAGAAAGTAGAAAAATAACACCAGTCTAAATCCCCAGATGATTTAACTACCAGGTAGAGCAGAAAGTGAGGATAAACTTCCTTTCTCATGTGGTGACTTGAATTTCTAGTCAAATGTATTACATGCCTTTTAAAGTCAGATTTTAATCCTGTGTTGTTAGCTTATCTTTTATTAAACTGTGTGATTGTCTTGGTTTCTATGAAATTTGAAGGCAGATATAAAAATGTTTTCCATTGACTATGTCATTGGCTAGGCATTTTGACAGTACTTATGATTGAAAATCTAGATGATTTCAAAATAATTTTAATTTTGACTTCACATTAGAAATCCTGATTCAGAATTTTCTTTGTATATTGGTTGTTTAGGATGTGCTTTTAGATGTAAACAATTTACTTCTGATACATTGTAAGCATAGCTGTTATATGTTTACTTGTTCATTTAAAAATGAGTTTAGCTAGCATTTTGAAAATTACGTGTTTGTATTTCACACTCTTCTTCAGAGGAGTCAAACTGAAAAGAGTCTTAGTATCCATTGATTTAAGTATGTATTTTAAATGTGTATTGAAATTTTTTTGTTTGGCAATTGTGTATGGAAGTTACTAACTTTAAACTTTAACTTTTGCAGAAGAAGTACGTATAACCATTTAAGCAGCTGGTTGACAGATGCAAGGAATCTCACCAATCCAAATACTGTAAGTTCAATGACATCTTACTGTACAGAAAATTTAAGATACAGACTAACCCAAACAGGAAAGCCTTTTACTGTTGAGAGTTTTGTACTTGACATTAAGAATGAGAGAATCTTTGTTATTCTTAAATGAACTGAAGAAACATTTGTACAGCTGATTACTTTAGGTTTCCCATTTTACTACTCTGATTTTTGTTCATATTTGTGGTTTAAAAAAATTATGTATGGGGTGGTGATTTCATGTCAGGTGGACACTGTGAAGTCTGAAATGACAGTTTTTAAAAGACTGTATTAGTTCTGCAAAATGAAGGCAAACAAACTCAAATATATCCCTTGTGGATATATTTATGCTATTTCTAAAACTGTGATTCTATAGTTACCATAATACTTTAATTTTTAAAAAAGTATTCTGCATGCTATTTTTTAAAAAAGCATCTTATAACCAGAGTGAGGTAATAATAATTGAGATTTTTTAAAGGCCAGTCTCTCCATACTGGGTTCAGCGGTATAGAAAGGTAAGCATATATCCTTGGCTCCCGAGAAGTTATAGTCTAGCTGAGAGAGAACTAGCAAGCATGCATACACATTACTCTATTGCCAAGCAGATTGAAAAATGCATTACAGATACAGTGAGTGCTACAGTGCTGTGGAGACAGGGATGGACAGAACCCTGTAGAGAAACCCTTCACAGAGGAACGTGGGGTGAACTGGGTCTTGAGTAAGATTTCCTTAGATGCTCTGAAGGGTATTTTAGGAACAGTGAGAGGAAAGCCACTGAACTTCTCAGGAACAGGGCCTATGTCTCATTAAGCTTTACACCCCCAGTGCCAAGCAGAAGTGTGGTTCACTATGTAATCAGTAATCAATGGTGAGATTGCCCCTTATTACGGAACAACAGTTTAATCATAATTAAAAGTCACTGTGTGACTGTTCTGCTAGGACCGGGCCTGGAACTTTTTTTCCCATTGTCACATTAAACCCATTGTTGGTATGCATACAGTCCTATGGATGAATGTTCACAGCAGCTTTATTTGCAGTAAGCAAGAACTGTAAGTAATCCAGGTGGCTATAGATGGTGAATAAACAGTCTGGTGCATCCACACTGTAATGATACTCAGCCACATAGAAATGAGTTGTTGGTACATACAGCTTAGATGGATGGCAAGGGCATTATGCTGAGTAAAAAAAAACCAAAGCCACCACCACCATCTCAAAAGGCTGAGTATTAAGTGATTGCACTTACAGATTTTCACAATGACAAAATTGTAGAGAGGGAAAATAGATTTTGGTTGCTGGGGTTACTGATGGTGTAAGGTGGAGTAGGTGTGACTAGAAAGAAGATAGCACAGAGTACTATCTTTGAAGCAGTGGCGCAGTTCTGTATCCTAATTAAGGAGACACAAATCTGTACCTGTGATAAAATTGCAAAGAACTTACATACATACCACCAGTCAAGAGCATGTAGAAACTGAAATCTAAGGAGCTTATAGATTGTACCAGTGTCTTTCTAGTTTTGAGAGTATGCTACATATTAGGTAAGTTGCTATATATAGGTAAGTTGCTGTAGAGGGAAGGTTAGTAAAGCATACAATAGACCTTATTTTGTGTGTGTGTGTTAGTTACTTTAAATATTAAAAATACAAAAAGCATCGAGGGTCGATGGAAGAGTATAGTGAAAAAGTTAAGCATATCCTTCTTGCTTCTAACTAGATTTTCAGAAGAAAAAATATCTCTCTTTGAGGTCCTGTTCAAATACTGTTGCCTTTGGTTTCTATGTAGAAGTTGCATATTTTCTCGTTTTATTGGTGGTGTCTTTTACGTACCTCAGTATTATTAGCACGCCACTTTATGTGTCCCCCTTGGGGAAATGCATAACGAATCGAGATGGAGGAAGTATTTTTCTTGTCTTTGCTCTTTGCTTTTCTTTTCACCCTTTTTGTGGTGCTGGAAATTGAAACTATGGCACACCAACCACATACTCTTAAGCACTGAACTATTCCTAGGTCAAGAGGCGGTATTTCTTGTTCTGAGTGTCATATTAGGCCATTGTCATTTTACCAGGCTGGATTTTATTTTATTTTATTTTATTTTATTTTATTTTATTTTATTTATTTATTTATTTATTTATTTATTTATTTATTTATTTATTTATTGTCTTTTTGAGACAGGGTTTCACAGTGCAGTTCGGGCTAGGCTTGAGTTCACCTTGTAGCCTAGGCTGGCCTCAAACTCAGAACTATCCTCCTGACTCAGCCTCCTAAGTCCTGGGATTATAGGTGTGTGCTACCATGCCTGGCTCCAGACTGGATTTTAAAAGTTGATTTCCATTTCAATGCTATTTTATTCTTCAAAAGACTAGCAGACTATATGTAAGCATTTCTTTCCCTTTTCAGTGGGCACTTGTTAATATTAATTGAATGTTGACCTTTGTTGTACTACTTTGCAAATGGTTCACATGCAAGTAAAAATATTTAGTTCATCGGATACAACTTTTTGAAATGAAAGAGCCAAGTGGTGTCATTTCACATGAAAAAAATTTAATGGTAGAAAAACCTAGTTAAAACCATTGTTTTGTAAGGTAGACATATTTGAATTATGTATCTATTGGCAAAGAAAAGAGAGTATTAGTGTCCAAACTATATATATATATATATATATATATATATATAGTTTATCCATAAATCCTAACTCTTCCCTGACCCAAGTAAAAGTCAAAACTGCTATTGCCCACGGCTACATACTTTTTTCTTAAAACTTGGCAAAGCTGCCTTTAATTTTGCATAACTTTTCTAGTGTAGATGATCCTAGAATGTGTGTAATGTTTTGCCCTGGACTTGAACCCATTTTCTGTGTCCCCCTGCCATACCCAGCTGCCTCCTGTGGATACACACACAGGCATTTGTTACTGGCTGCTACAAACTTAGTCCAAAGGACACTGTAGGGTAGGACAGTATTTGTATATCACAATTGGGGTTTTCTACTTGAGTTCTAGTGTTCTACCACTGATTCATTGAGTGACTTTTGGCAAGTCCCATTGGTTTATTTGAGCTTTAATTATCTTACTTGTAACCTGAAGGAGTTGAACTAGTGGTGTTTTAATTTCCCAGGGGTTTCAGAACCTTTTGAAAATCTAATGAAAGGTATCATCTTCCAAGGAGAATGTCCGTGTTTATGAGATTTTGTGCTTAACTTCATGACATTCATATATTCCTTTACTCTTCCTCAGAGGAAGCATACTGTTCGCCTAAGCCAAGTGTGAACTTTGGCTTGTCAGACATGCTGGACCTACAGCCTGTTTGAATGCCTTGCAAGCTAAGAACGTTCTTATACTTGTAAAGGGTTATAAACAACAACCAATAAAACAAAAATAGCAAAGAAAAATATGCAACAGTGGCCATATAGGGTCCACAAACTGAAAAATATACTGTCCGTTCTGTGTTGAAAGTTTGTCAACTGGCGTAGGTGATTTCCAAGTTCCTCCTTAGTACTAACGCCCTTTGGAGTCTCTGCTTCCTTCTGCTTGGTGGATTATTGCTAGTACCTGATTTTCTAGTTCATGATTTCTTGATTATTGCTAGTACTGGATTTTCTTTTTAGACTGAGTTTCTTCTATTAAAATTTTGGATTGTAGAATTGCAGGGTTACTGTAAATGGTTCCTTTGTTTTAAGGTGTTTTTCTTGTGATCACAAATTAGGTAATAATTCTCATAGGAAATAAAGCAGATTTGGAGGCACAGAGAGATGTTACATATGAAGAAGCCAAACAGTTTGCCGAAGAAAATGGTAGGTTTATTTTAATACTTGGTAATCACACTTGGGAGAATCTCTAAGGAAGGGTAGAATTGTGATACTGTGGGTCGTTTGACAATTTGAAAACAATGCAAACTGCTGTAAAATCTCAAAAACAAGGAAATGTGTTTCTGTCTTTATGAAATTCATATTAGGAGTAATGTCGTTACTTAAAACAAATGTAAAAGATGCCCTCCATTTCAATTACACATACTCTTTTATAAAATACTATGGTAAGTGTACTGGCAGCTGATGGGAACCTACTCAGGTGTAACTGAAGGGAGTGCTCTGTTTGAAATGTCCTAATTATAGTCTGAATTTTATTTTTAGGTTTATTGTTCCTTGAAGCAAGTGCAAAAACGTAAGTATGGCTGAGATATATAGATCACAACAATGTAGAACCATAAATATGGAAAGTATGTGCTTATGCAGGAAGAACAGCAAACAAAGATCCCTTACTATTTCACATTGTACTTTGATTATGCCCTATTGGTAACTAGGTTAATAAATGAAACTGTTTATATTTCAAAAGTGGTTGACTTTCACAACTGAGGTCAAGTTTGGCATTTTGGGCTCAAGCTTGGCTAACCTGTTCATACATTTTTGATTGTTAAAAAAAGCATGACTTAAGGAAATAATGTCTAATTAGAAGCATAATGAACATTTTCTAGTTGTTCTTCCCTGTCCATTACCAGACCTTGAATATTTTCAGTCATATTTCTTTGTTCATTGGGACTAAAGTCCTTGCAGTGTTGAGGGGAGGCTCACCTGGGTTTTCTGTTTGTTTGTTTGTTTGTTTTTTCCACTTTGGTACAATATTTTTAGTTCCCCAGTTGCATCTAAGCTTTCTTTTTTATGTGTGGTACTGAGAATCAAACTCAGGACCTTGCACCTGACAGGAAGGCAGTATGCCACTGAGCTGTATCCTCGGCCCCATCTCAAACCTGTTGTTATTTAGTCTTATATGTACTGTTGGTCCCAAGAGAACTGAAGTGTGAATGTGGCTAAGCCTGACTATGTTGTCATCACATGATAAAAACAGCACTCTTCATGCTTGGCTGATCAGATCCAACGCTATAATCCTGTGTAGCATGTTTAGTGAGATTTTATTTGTTTCAGAAATGGCACCTATCGTGGTATATGTTAACATACAGGATTTTAATGATTAGAACGCACATAATTATTCAGATAGGGTTTGTAGAAACAGTTCTTAGCACTGTGTTCATAAGCTTTCCACCAGAATTTTCCCAAGTTACCTCTCAGCTCAGTCTTCTGGTAATCTCTTATTAGATAACAATGGCTAAGTTGAAGACATCATGACAGTTGACTAAAGGTTAGCAGGAGGTCAGTGTACAATATCTTATCTTTTACAGAAAGCTGTGATTCATGAATAAAGTTACCATTTGCCTCTTAGGGGAGAGAATGTAGAAGATGCTTTCCTGGAGGCTGCCAAGAAAATCTATCAGAACATTCAGGATGGAAGTCTGGATCTGAATGCTGCTGAGTCTGGTGTACAACACAAACCCTCAGCCCCACAAGGAGGCCGGTTAACCAGTGAACCCCAACCTCAGAGAGAAGGCTGTGGCTGCTAGTGACCTCTTTGCTGTGGCCCCTCATTTGACCTTTCACCTCTATCTGTTGGAAGCAGTACTTTTTACTGCCTCGTTGTCTTCTGTACATCTTACTGGGTTTAATTAAAAAAGAAAAGAGAAAAAACTCTGTTGTAAAAACAGTTTAACAATACTAAACTGCTAAACAACTAGATGTAATCAGGTTATCAAAGGCAAGTAGAGTAATCTCTCCTGCATGGTAAATCTAGACTTTTTTTCCCCCTCGATTGTCCTCGTGATAGGTATGTCACCAATATATGATTTAAACTGAGCACTGATGCTGGACTTGATTTTTATTTACCCTCTCTCTTTTGCAAGGCTTTGTCTTACTGTACGGTTTAATTTGATGATCTCTCTAGCCTTTATTCCCATCCTTAACTGTATGAGTATGTCTGTTGTAGCTGATAAATTCATCGCTGTGAAATGACTTCTGATGGTAGAGAAGGGGTTCTAT
Organism: Dinomys branickii; assembly: GCA_004027595.1. Taxonomy (NCBI): domain Eukaryota; kingdom Metazoa; phylum Chordata; class Mammalia; order Rodentia; family Dinomyidae; genus Dinomys; species Dinomys branickii. Next base: position 100,706 of record PVLD010004517.1, on the reverse strand, counting down.
AACTGCTTTTGTTTTGTTTTTGTTGGATAAATTCTATTGTGGGGGTGGCATTTTTCTTCATATTTGCTTCTATTTTAGCCTTGCACAGGGAAAAATATCCATTTACCTTTTTCTCTTGTGCTTAATTAATAGCTTTATTTTTTTTTACACCATTTTATCCTTTTCTCTTTAACAGAAAGTAAATATGTATAAAATTTGAAGGAACTGAACTAACAAAACATCCTGTGTATATTATTTTAATGAAGAAAATAAATTGATTACTGGCATTGGAACAGTATAAAATACCAGTTTGTACAGTATGACCTATATGTGACCATGTTATTCCCTCCCATTTCACACAAGGAAATAGAGACAACTGCACTTCACAAGTAGTATTGGCTCCACCCTTGGTGCTGACAGTGTTTGGGGATGTTGTGCTGGAAAGAGCTCCTAGCATCAATGCATTAACACTAGCAGATTCTGTTCCTTCTTTGCACTGTGGCTTACCTGCTGATTTTCTGTGCAATTGGCAATGTGCTAACCTGCTTTTCTCTTTTGTATACGTTTTGCATTACAGGCTGCGTTCTTGCCTTACTGTATAGAAAAAGAAAAAAGGCTGGGTTTATTATTGCACATTTTAAGCTTTTATACCTTTTTCTTCTTGGAATGGTCAGATTCTGAACCAGATAGCCAGAACCCCAAGTCTGCTGTTAAGGGATTTTAAATTGTGCATTTTTAACACTTTAGTGAAATAATCCAAGGTTATCCCTTGTGTTGGTATGAGGGGCTATTTTATGTCATGTTGGCATAAATTGTTTTGTAAAAGGGAAAGTGTTTCTAATGATGTTTCAGTGTTTGTGCTGATAAGTAAGTTACACTTTGTACAAGTGGTTTGGCCACTGGAAGAATATGCATTGCAAGAGAAACAATCTTCTTTAGACAACAAACGTTTATTTTACTAAGTTCTTCATTTCTGTGGATCGTATGGTTCAGTGGCTGGGAATTGAGAAGCTATCTGAAGTGTAGGACAGGTAATTCCAAGCATATCTCATAAAATGCACTCAGTTCAACTGCTGTGTTTAAAATACATACTTAAAATCCCTCTTTACGGACACTAAAATAAGATTACATCTTTCTGGGTTATAAACATGTAGTTCCAGAATGTTGTATAGTCAAGGTTAAATAAAGTCAAAACTGGAATGTGCAGAAAACAGGATTTGGTTGGTTTGTGGACTCATCTTTATTTTTGCCTTTAACTTTTTTAAAAAAATAAGATTCCTGGAGTAGATCGATACTTCTTTTAAAAACTTACAGTGATCCATTTTGCTTACACTGTTGCATCACTAGGGATTTGCCCAGGGACCATGACCTGCTGGTGTGTGTATATATTTACAAAGCAAAACAAACAAACCACCCATTGGGATATAAGGTAGCAATCACAAACTGAAGACTTCGGCTTGTTTAGGTGCAATACCCTGATTCCCAAAGTTAATTACAGTGGGTCTTACTGTTTTTGTGACAGAAGGATTTATTCAGACTGCTGTACTCTTCATTTGATGTAACAAAATGCTATTAATCTAAATATTTGTAAATAAAGTACCTATATCTAGATTAAATTAAACTGGTTGCATTATTTTCTGGACTACATTAGGATTTGTCTTCATGAGGTGAACAATTATCTGGTGTGAGTTGTCAGTTTTATTGCAGAACTGTGACTTATTATAAAGAGGTCTATGTATGTAGCAAAAAAAATCCCCCCCCAAAAAAAAAACAACACCAAAACCATCACTGAGTAATTGAGCTAGTTTTGTCCTTTTATTTGCATTACCCTTGCAGTGTTTTCAGTCACTCGCCTTTAATTTGTGGTTGGCACATTCAGTGGCTGATAGTATTCTCCCTTGACTGTACTTGGAGCCACATCCTATTACCTGCACGTGTAATTCTGTAATAAACTTGGGTGCTCAAAAATAGAAGAGTAGATCATTGTCATATTGTGACATGTGCCAGACAGGAGGCAAAGCACTTTAGAACAGAGATGTTCTGTTAGTTTTTAACCCGTGAGCAGTTACTTGCTCCTCTGGATTACTTGACATCCTTACTGCAAGACCTCTGGTTAGTAATTGGTACTCAGTATTACTGGTACATTCTAGTACAGCGTTCAACTATTTTTCATGGATGATAGTGTTTGATCCAGTAACCTTAATGGGCCAGGGTGTTGCTTTGTTGCTATACACAATACTAGAAGTTGTAAAAAAATTATTTGGAAAAATCGGTTTTTAAAATCATGCATTTGGCTCCATATACTGTAGTCATTACCTCACTTACCTCTAATTCCATAAAGTTTGAGAACTTTTTTGTTCATATGTCTAGTTTGTTAAGTAGATGAATTGTTCAGTTCACCTTGAATAGAAGACCAAATATTTTCCATTCTTGTTCCTGTGGGAGTATAAAGCATTTATGTGGCAGTTTAGAGAAAATATTACCCTCATGCAGCACAGGTCTGGAAAATTGTGTCCTTAACATCATTGTGAATATGCCAGTGCTTTAAACATCTTGCTAAGACATGGGAAAATGAAATAAAGTCAAATGTAAATATAGTTTGTTTTGGAAATAGGTAATTCCATAAGTAATATAGCAGTTAATAAACTGCGTGTCATTTCTATATCTTTATCATAATTATCCTGTATCTTAATGATTCAGTTCTAGCTGAACAACTTTTTAGGGACATAAACGGTGGAGAGGGGTTAATCCACGGTGCCCCTCTGCTGATGTACAGTGCTGGTTATGGCTCAAAAGTAGTTCAGTGGCCTAGAAGACAGTTCTTGGAAAAATTTTTAAATCAACTGTATTGTATTATTTTCTCCTTGGGAATGGCTGAATTATTATCACACAACTGTGATAGTACTGTTTTAAAAGAAAGGTATAGACCACAGTAATTACAGTATTTTTTTTAAAGAGTAGTTAGTATATTGCAGTTTTAACAGTCTAAATATTTTTAATGTGAAATGATCATTGGGCGTAGTTTCCAAAGTTTTCCTGATTTCTCTGAAGAATTAGTGTTTTTGGCCAAGGCAAAACATCTGAAATATAATGGTTTTATAACTTCTGAGTCATGAAATGTTCATTGGTAAGTAAAATCTATTTCAACTTCCAGTTTAAAAAGAGGAAATCAAAATCATCTGTTATTTTCTTGGAATTGAGGTAATTTGGTGGCTTTCCTACAGAGTGACCTATGAAATGAGAAGTCAGATAACCATTGATTGTATCTTTTATTTTCATACAAAAAATAGATTTTAAATTACAAAAATAATCTTGACACTAAATGAAGGGCTTTAAGTTAAGGACATTCTTTTTCTTTGAAAATAGACAACTGTATAGATTCAAGTAAGAATCAGCACTGGCTATTCAAATGTTTAAAAAAAGCCTCCTAAGTCCCTGGTTTAAATTATATACAACTATTTCCATATGTACAAGTGACGTGTAAAACCTTGACAGTGGTACAGACACAACTACTGTAGACTTCAGCAGCAGCAGCATTCACTGGCCTGCTGCACACCCAGCGGCATTCCCATTAGGAAGTTACAGAGGTAGTAGAGAAGGTATTTCTCAGCAGAGTTTATTCAAGACAGTATTCCTCATCCTGGTGAACCATTCTTTTCCTACAGTAAGACAGAAACATAAGGTGAATTAATACTGAAAACAGCTTTAACAAAACTTAAGTGAAGGCAAAATGGCTGATAAATAAGGTACTATTTGGGATTTTTTTGGCGGGGGTGCTGCTGGGGAATGAACCCAGGGCTTTGCACATGCCAGCTAGCTACCCCTGAGCCTCATCCCTAGCTCCCCAAATGGTTTTAAGATGAACCACAACAAAATGAGACCAAAGGTTATTTTCACAAGGCTTAGACTTCAAGCTCTTCCAGCTCAGTGCCAGTTAAGATCTTTAGCACATACCCTGTGAGCAGGAACCTGTTGACAGCATCAGTGTCGGTAACAGACTGGTGGTTCTGATGCACCTTGCAGAACATGGAAGGAACTCTGAAAGGGAAATATTAGGCTCAGCATCCATTCCCAACAACCTGGTTTAGGCTTAGATTATAATCCCAGGCTTGTAGACAATTCTAACCTTGCCCCTTCCTGCTGTGCCTCCAATGTTTCTTGCTATTTTTTTCCTTTAGAGCACCTGAGCCTAGCTAGACTGCATCTTGAGCTGATCAATAACCCAGCTCCTAAACCTACATATACTCTGCTCTCACACCCCTTTGCTGTCATGGCTCCACAAACCCACCTGCCTCTGTAGCTGGTGCTCTCATACCTCCTGAAGGTTGCCCTGAGGCTTGGGGTGTGAAGGTAATCATATTTAACCTTGGCTGTGCTGCTAAATTCCCGTGTGACCTAGGAAAGTCACTTGCCCCCATCTTGAGCCTATATTAGAGACAAGTGACCTTGAATGTTTCTTGTGGCCAAACCTCTTAAGTCCTGAATTTGCCCTGTGCTATGTGTATAACCAAGTCATGTACCATTTTATACAGTTTATATAATAAAGTATTGTGAACTTTCCAGGATATAAAGATGTAATGTTACATGTAAAGTTAGTATGCACACATAGTAGACACTCAAAAATGGAAGCTGTTAATATTGTGTTAACTGTACCAGCTCTATAGTGTATCATGTTCCTCTGTGCAATTCCATTTATCGAAGGGATTAAGAGACATGCATTCAGACTTTCTACTGCAAAACAACAGGAATTGTCAGTCATCTTTCCTTAAGCCACAGACAAGGTCTCAAACTGACCTCATAGGACTAAGCTCTTTATACTGACCAAGTAGAAAATACCAGTATCTAGAAGTTGAGGACGTGACAGAATCAACTACACCCTGACAACAGGATCACCAAATCTCCAGTGTTAGTCTACGTTCTAAGCCATCTGAGCTTCTGCCTTTTTTACATTTATGAGCTAGATGATTTCAGTTTTCCCATGGACCACAAAAACTCTTTGCTAAGACAAGTTTTCCAAAGTTGAAGTTGGCATCTAGTCTTACCGAGATTATATACCCTGCTTAAAAGGACTCCCCATTATAACATTTTAAACTCTTGTAGGGTTTCTTCTTACCTGACTTGGTCCAAGTTGAGAGTCCTCTGCAAGGGAAGACTCCAGTTGAGACAGACTAGGTGATGACGTTGAATCTAGAGAGGTGCTGGTGACAAGCTCCCCTAAAGCATCCACTTGTCTCCTCAAACTATGTAAAGAGCCCTCTGTCTGCTGCTTTCCTCTGATTAATACTTCTGCTTGCTTGGACATAGAGTGTCGAAGCTGGGCCTGAAAAACACCATGGTAACTGAAGTTTTGCACAGAAGCAATATCCTAGAATCATTAACCAGCTTCATGTTTAACATTTGATAGGCAAATCTGACTCCAATTAAGGAAGACTGCTGGAAATGCTGTAGTCCTTAAAAAAAAAAAATGGAAAGAAGTCCTAGAAATGCTAGGGAAGGACTCAGTGTATACAAGCTTTTATCACTGTGTTGCCATTAACTAGGCCTTGTACTCAAGCCCATTCTTCCTACGTTAACAAGGCTCACAAGTTTGGTGTCCCCTGCCCACTCGCAAAAGTACCTACACCTCAAAGATGCAGTTTGTCCTTTCTCATTCTCCTCACTCACATAATTCAATTTCCACCTCCTCTCTTAAACTGCCAATCTAGGTCAACACCCATCCCTAAAGTCTGGACTCATTCTCAGCCTTCTACAGGGCAATCTTGGATGTCTTACAGGGTTTTCAAATTTGATGTGTTCTGAGCCAAACAATTCCTTACCTGATAAGTAAGCCTGCTTTGCCAGTATTCCTGATCTTTTCCCCAACCACTGATTTATGATGTCCTTGTTTTATCACTGTGTGTCTATTTCCTGTCCCAAGTACCTATGTCCTGTCAGTTTTGGTTGAGGTACAAGGCACCACCACATAGGTTAAAGAACACTAGACTCAACACCAGAATTTGTGTGTGTGTGTGTGTAGTTCTGGGGATCAAAGCCAGGTCCCAAATACCCTACCACTGAGCTACATCCTCAGCTCTAGAATTTATAATTTTGAACACTGCCATTTACTAGTTGTGTGATGACTTCTTTGAGCTTCCATCATGTGATCTATAAAAATGATGCAACAGAGAATGTGTGAAAGTAGCTGAGAATTTAAGAAATATCTGCATTCCCTTATTAAAGTGCTGTGCTAAGAAGCTCACACTGGTCTTTTTTTTTTTTTTTTTTTTTTTCTTTTTAAGAGCAACCTTAAGTCGATCTTCACGGTGACGCAGTCTCTCTCGGAGTGCCTCTCCACGCCAGTGCTCATCCTTTTACAGAAAGAAAAGAGAGATTAACAAGTCAGCAAGTACTTAGTGGGAACCAAGCAGTCTTCTCTTCCTCTTACCCTGGCACCCCAAGCTGCTTTTGGCCTAACTTGAGGAAGTGAGAACTAAAGCGCCCTTTTATGAAGCCCAGGGCGTAGCAGGATAAACCCTTACCATCACACGAACTTGGGAAAAGTTCAGTTTTTCTTCAAAAGGTCTGTCATTCACAGTGAATGGAAAGTTCTCTTTCAAGCTTTCCAGTTCTAGGTTTTCATTTCTTTCTAAAACACCTGCTAGATCTGCTGGTAGTTCTGGAAGAAACTGGTTGAGATTCTTCAGGCTGGTTCTGATTTCATCTTTAACCTCACACTTAAGTATCCTCATTGCGTCAGTGATTTCCATTTGTCTTCTTTCCAGATCTTTTTGGTTTGCCATCTAGACAGTGTCAACCAGAGGTAAAGTTTAGAATTTAACTTAAAATGGAGCTGTTGAATGAGCCGTTCACTCATGTCCAGTATACATTTACAGTTTGACTCAGGGCCACGATGGCGAGTTTTACAGCTTAGTGATAACAAACAGCTGGTTGTGCCATGTGTGCCCCAGGCTCACCACTACTGATGCAGGGCAAGTTAGATAATTTCTCATCTTCTGTTACCTCATTTGGACATGGAAATACTACCTTCTGCTCAGAAGTATGAGCTGAGAATTTTTATGACACACCTTAGTGGTACCTAGCCAACAACTATCAAATGAAGCCCCAAAGAAAAGCACCATGAACTGACCAAAGTCGTAAGTGATCTGGATTACAAATGTGAACACTGGAAGGGACTGAAAAAATGGCCTGGTCAAGTGCTTTTATTCGTAGGGAAGAATCTGGTGGCCTGGTCTAGAGGTTTCCTAAAGTGCCACAGGCTGGGTTTAAGACTTTACGTGGCCCGCCTCTTAAAAAAGAGTTTTAGTGATGATATTAGATTCATATCTACTGAGCTGCTAATTGCTCTAGAGGCATCTAGAGGCAATAAGAGCTTGTGAGCTTTAAAGAACTTTTAAAACAGACATCATTTTCTTGACTCAAAGGGTAGGGGTATGTGGGAGAATAGGGACACTGGCCGCACAAATCACACTGGAATGGCCACATGGGGTAGCCCAAGGAACGAAGTATAGCAAGGCCAGCCAAGTGGCCACAGCAGCTCCACTGGAGTCCAGGGATGGCTCATATGCCAACACTGGCTAAGGGACACCAAAAGCACCTAGGGTTAGAGACCGGGCGGAACTGGTTTATGCTCTCCACCTGATTACACTACATGATTTCAAAGTTTTCCCAGGGCCATTTTTTCCCTTGCCTGGAGGTTTGGCTCCTATAGACCTATTTCTGACATAAAAATCTAACATTTTTAACATAGTTCTGTCAGCCATAATTTCTGATACCAGGGATTGAACCTAGGCTCTCCACATACCTGCATCTATAGACATTTTTTGAGATAGGGTCTTCCTATAAATGGCTAAGTTGCCCAGACTGGGCTTGCGTTGGAGTCTTCCTGCCCCATCTTCCCATAGTGCTGGGATTATCAGCTGGTGGGGCACAATCAATTTTATGGTAAAAAATTATCATTTTTTTCCTTCAAACATTAACATTAAAAAGCTTGCTGAACTTAAGAGAATTTTAAAAGCATGTTTTCAAGAAATACATTTTTATTCAGGAGGTATACTTCTAATCTTAAGAATGATAAAATAGATTTAAATAACTTAAATAACTTTTCTGGTGGTTATGGGGGATTGAACCCAGTGCCTTTACATTGTGCTACATCCCCAGCCCTCCTTTTGTATTTTATTTTGATAGGGTCTTATTAAGACACTAAGATGAAAAAAAAAAAAAAAAAAAGACACTAAGATGCCTAGGTGGGCTCAAATTTGCAATCCTCCTGTCTCAGCTTCCCAGAGTGCCGGGATCATAGGTGTACAGCACCACGTCCAAGCATTGAAGAACACTCATATAATCAGCTTTTTCACCATTTCCATAAAACAATATTCCTCCTAAAAGGTATCTGAAAACAATACAACCTGCCTGAGCCCTGGGGGGATGAGTGCTTACCGGCCCCGCTGGCCCGGGTGGCCGAGTGGCCTCCCAGCACACACCTGTTTCTTGAGCTCCAGGTACTCGTGCTGCATCTGGCTGAGCTCCCTCATCAGGCGCCGGGCCCGCTCATGGTTGTCCTGGGCTACCTGCTCGATCGTTGCCATTTCCTTCTGCATGCAGCTGTTCTCCTGCTTTTGCTCCTAGCACAGAAGAGGAAAATGACTCTCCTGTCCCACCGGCAGAGATTGTTGCTGGTTTACATACTTCCTAGCCTGTAACTTAGCTTCTCTGGCTGTAAAGTAGGGGGTAAATCTATCTCCTTTTTGGGAGCAGGTGCAGCAGGTGGGAGTACACACACATGATTCTGTTAGACCAAAGTCTGACTGACTCCCAGATCTGGAGCATCACCTTTGATGAGTTACCTTCCCTTTCTGAGCCGTAGTAATTGTAAAATGGGTAAAATAAAACCGTTACCAAATTATTTGGAGGGTGACGTCCTAGCTGTTACATTCTATCTTTACGACCATTTTTTCCATCCCTAGTAGTAAGTACATCACTCTGGGAGACACAAGTGCTTACAAGTCCCTTTTACACAAGGCCCCATGAATCCCTCCAGAGAGCACAGGGCAGAGACCGAGCGCGAACTGGCTTATGGTCCCCACCTGACTACACTACGTGATATTCCAGTTCTGCCCAGGACCATTTTTCTCCTTGCCTGGAGGTGTGGCTCCTATAGACCTACTTCTGACATGACAGAACCTAACCCGTGCCAGGCCACTGTGCTCACCTGCCTCCCCCTGCCACAAGTGCCACACAGCCAGAAATGAACTATCTGATTATCCTCTCCCCAGTTTATTTCAGGTTAAAAGCATGGTACACTTGGCTTTCTGGTTTTAGGATGATTAAAGCTAATACTGACTGAAAAGGCCAGGATGAGAACAGCTTGTGAGCACTGCCTGTGGCTGCGGGAAGATGTCTACCGCGTCCCAACGCCTCTGCACTGCGGTGGGCACAGCAGCAGCTCGGCGAGCAGCGAGCGCTCCCCACTCTGCGTGTCCCCTCGCCGAGCGCTCCCCACTCTGCGTGTCCCCTCTGCATGTCCCGGATCATCTCCCAGCCAGAAGCCAGGGCCCCTCTGGGGCTGCAGCTGGGTCTCAGGCAAACTTACCCTGAGCTTCAGGAACGAATTCCTCAGAAATACACTACCACCAGCGGGTGGGTTAGGAGCCAAGCTGAGGGGTTACTTGACTCTATAATGAGGTGGTGGTGCCGTCTAAAATTTAAATGTATCATTTCCTCAGACGAGACTGCTACAGTGGCTGGTACTTACAAGCAGGTTTTTCTCCAGCTGGCTCCGCTGGATCTTCAGGGCTTCCCTTAGGCTGGCCACCTGCTTCTCAGATTTCTTTCTTTCGGCCAAGAACTGGTTCCGCAGGAGGCTGAAGTCTGCCCTCATAGAGTCTGTCTCTTTCTGGAGAGCCAGCAGCTCACTTGACTTTTCCATTAATTGCTGCTCCCGCTCTGAAAGCTGCCGCTCTGAAACCAGCGTTTTTATTTCAGTTTGGCCACAGGCCCTGGGAGGACTGTGGGCAGAGCTTCCCTTTGCTTGTGGGCTGACTGGAGTGGTGACAGCCACCGGTTCTGGTGCCTTCCTGTACTCCTGAGTCTCACAAGCCCACAGTGACCACCGCAAAGGCCTGGGAAAACCCAGCTAAAGAAACCTTTGAAGGAACTGGTTCCCACAGGGCCTGATCCCATGTAGCGGACAGCAACTATCTTCCCTTTGAGTGAGACCAAATACAGTCCCCACCCTGAGTTGCAGGGAACACAGAATGGACCACTGAAATGTTTTCTATAAGGCTTGATTTTGATACGAAAGAGAGGCACACCAGCGGTGTGGCAGAAAAAGCATGGGATTTTGAGCTATCTCATAGTTGAGGAGCACATTTTTGGAATCATAGATGCAGACACCAGGGACACAGTGAATACTCAGTAAAAATGCTATAATGAAAGTGACATTTAAAAGAGATTTTTTTTTTAAAGATTTTTTTCTTATCACCCTATTGTCCTTTTCAAACTGGGTTAGGGTACAAATGCCCGGCCGGCAAGCGCAAAGTCCTGAATTCAATTCCCAGTACCAAAACAAACAAACAAAAAATAGATCCAGATTGTCCTTTTCAATACCTCTGCCATGGTCAGAACTCAGCATATTTGTTCAGTTTCATTCTATGAAATGATTGGGTCTGGATGTATCATGAGTTCAAAGGGAAAAAGAGTAACATCTCTTTCAGATGCATAACATTTTCTGTGTATTATTGAACCCCTACAGTCTAAGAAAGAAAAATCATTTATTGCTGATCATTTGCCCTGCATTTTCATGTTGACTTCATTTATCTATGGCTCAAGAGACAGCAAACTGACTCACAGACAAACGTCTGCATTTTGGTAGCATTCATTGTGTGAACTAGGGACAGAGATAGAATTGTTCATATTGTTTTTTGACTCATAGGAAGAAAACGGATCATTATTACTAAAGCTCATAATACCGTACTTTAGAGTATCTTCTGGTACTTCTCTGCCTTACTGTTCTACTTTCTTGAGTTAGTGCTCTCAAAGGAGGGAACACAATAAACTAAAAAGAGTTGCTGAATCACATCTCTGAAAGTGTGAGGGACACACTTTCACTATTACAGAATCAAATCTCTTCTCCCGGAAGACGCAAGTGCCTGCGGCCTCCGTCCGCCCGTCTCCTCTCACAGGGCCAGCTCCCCGGGTTTCCCCCGTCCTGCCCGGGCTCCGGCCAGGGCTGGGGTTTCCCTTACCCCTTTCGGTACAGTCAGCACAGCACCGCAGCCCAGGGCGGCGCCTCAGAATACATACGCGCTTGGGAGAGCGTCTTCTGCAGCGCCTCGCCCCACCTCTCCTCCTCCTGCAGGGTCCCAGCGCGACCCTCAGCCGCTGCCATCTCTGTGAGCACCCGGTCCAGTTTGTTTTTCTGGTCCATTAACTCTTTTCCCAGCTGCTGCTGCCCCTCCTTCAGTGTCACTCTGCTAGCTTCTAATTTTTTTTCTTCACTTTCTGTCTCTTTTTGGAGTCTCTGAAAATTCTTAATAAAGAGTAGCCTTCGTCATAAAATAACAAACGTGTACGAGAAGAACGCCAGGCAGGCTCCAGTTCAACATAAGAGGGGGGGAAAGGTGAGAGGAAAAGGGACGGGGGGTCCTTTGCAGAAGTGACCAAGCAGGGGCCGTTACGCCACCTGGCCAGCACAGGGGGAGGGTCCAGGCAGTGAATGGCAGCGGCCACTAAGTTTCTTTATAAGGCCTGTGTCCCACGACTTCAACAGCTCTTTATATTAATCCCCAAAGTCCCACCGCTGGTTTGAAAACCGCCCCTAGTAACACAGGCACTTAAAAGACAAACAGTTCTTTGAGGGATATTTCGTAGCAACTTTCTACCACAGGGAAAAAGCTCACACAGACAACAGAACAGTTCCTTTCAATCAAAAATGTGCAGTACCATTTCCTGCTGGTCTAGTTTGAGCTTGTTTTCTTCAATTTCATTCTGAAGCACTTGAAGTTGTTGCTGTTTTGCCTCCATTTCTTTCTGACAGTCTTCAAACCTCTCTGTCCAGTCACTGAGGTCCTTCTGGAGCCTGCTCTGCTCACCAAGCAGTATGTCCTGGCGCTTGTTGGTGTGAAGCAGGTCCTTTAGGGGGTAAGAACAAGTTGAAATTATTCAAACGCTAACTTTCCTAGAGGCGACCAGTGCCAACCCCAGTACCTACTATGTCTGACAAAGTGAGACGTATAAAAATTCCATACCCTTTAGCACCTCAACAAACTTACAGAAAGGTCCAGAGTCAATTACTGCTTTTCTTTTTTAGTTCCTAAAAATTAAGACAGCAAAAGTTTCTCTCAGCTTTAGCTGCCTTTTCATTGAGGTGGGAAAACACAACATTCACAGGATTTTTTTTTTTTTTTTTTGTCTTTTTGTCTTTTTGAGACAGGGTCTCCCTACGCAGTTCAGGTGGGCCTTGAGCTCACTTTGTAGCCCAGGCTGGTCTCAAACTTGCAGTGATCCTCCTGCCTCAGCCTCCCAAGTGCTGGGATTACAAGTGTGTGCCACCAAGCCTGGTCTCACAGGATTCTTAAGAAAAATAAAAACTATAAACAAGGCTTGCTTCTTATTTGAAATGAACCTAATGTCACAGTTTTGTTACTATATGAAATATTTAGCCAGGTGTGGTGGCACATACCTATAATCCCAGCACTCAAGAGGCTGAGGTAGGAGGATCATTGTGAGTTCAAGGCCAGCCTGGGCTACAAAGTGAGCTCATGGCCAGCCTGAACTGCATAGTGAGACCCCGTCTCAAAAAGACACAAAAAAAGAAATATTTATACTGGTTTCAAAAGTTACAAAAATCTCTTTAAGGAACACAAATTAAACATTTTTGAAAGAGTTAACCATTTTCTAACTCATAAAATACTCCTAAGAACCTTCATAGGATTTTTAGAAGACTCCTTAAAGTTTTTTTTTTTTTTTTGTCTGAGAAACACAGATCTTAAAGGTACAAGGAAGAGAACTTAGATGTTTAACTTAACTTCTAATGTAAATAGTACAAACAGGCTCAGAATCTGCCTGATGTTCTTTGAAATTCAAATTATAGCACTGTTCTCACAGGACAACACTGAACTACTTTTAGGAAGACCCTCAGAAGTATAAGGGTCAAGGGTCTGCTCTACTCAGATTTGACTCTGCACCTCAGTGAGTAATGAAATCTGAGCCCAGGCTACAGCGCCCCCTGTGCCTTGGAGGAGAGGTGGGCTCTCGGCCCCTCAAGTCAAAGGAGCTGCTAAGGAGTAGCTGCTGGGCTCTGGTCTGGCCACCATCTTACTACCTTTGAGTAAAATTGTTTTAATTCAGAGTTCTAGGGCTAAAACAAATGAGAAAACCACTGCCCCACCCCCAAATTGTTTGCCGCCCCTGCAGGGCTGCCGGTGTGACAGGGAGCCATGTCCTGAGTTCCACTGTGCCAACCAGCCGCCCAGCTGCACGCCTTCAGGGCAGTGAGAGAAAGTTGCATTTCTTAGCCATACCTGTTTTGCTAGGTTCAAATGGTCTTGGACAGTAGCCAGTTCCTTCTGCACTGAGTTTACTGCCTTTCGTTTTTCTACAGAAACATAATTTTCATAAAATAAAAATATGTATATATACATGCCAAATTTCCACACCCCCTGAAGGATACAACAAAGTGAATTTAAACGTAGTTAAATGAATGACAGTGCCACATATCTTATTAAAGGCCAGAAGAGTTACATGTACAACCCAGGTTTGGAACCCAAGTTTTAAAGGTTTTCATGTTCAAACCTCTTAAAAAATTCACAGGAAGTGACTTTGGTGAGGGACACACTTTCACTAACAACAGCACGGGCTGTATCACTCGTGGAAATGGCAACTACTGGCTTAAAGGGCACAAGGACACCAAGCTTCAGATCCTCATCTGTGGATGAGTAAAACACGTCTCCATCGCAAACAATGTTACAAGATTGAATGAACAAATGTAGTATGTGTAGGACACAATAAAGAATCAATACATATATTATTAGCTATATTATACAGCAGCTTTTCCTAAATAGATCGTGAATATTTACAAAGATTTGGTAATCCTCTCTCTTTCTCTCTCTCTCTCTCTCTCACACACACACACACATATACATCCTAGGAAAAGTCTGAGAGGATATTTAAATTGTTAATAGGAAGTCTCTCTGAAGGGTGAGGTCAACAGTAATTTTTATTTCATCTTTTTTGCTGTTTTTAAACTGTTATCTAAGGACACGAGTTCACCTTTTGAGATAAAATTCACATTTCATGTATGTCCTAATTAGAGTGTACAGCTCAAAGACTGTTAGTATACTCAGAGCTGTACGACCATTACCACAATCTAAATGGTTTGTTTTTGTATTGCTGCAAATTGAACCCAGTTCTCATGCATGTCAAGCAAGTGCTCTACCACTGAGCTACATCCCCAGCTACCACAATCTAATTTCAGAGAGAAACCCCACAATCATTTGAAGGAATTCTGTAATAAGAACAATGTAACAAAGAGTCTAAGGAAGGGAAAACAAGTCACGCTTTCCAGCTTTGCTACCTCATACCGTGTAGCTGTTGTTGCATTGCTGAAATGTCGGTACACAGGGAGAGCTTGTCTCTCTTCAGCTGCTCTAGCTCTTGCTGCAGCTGCTTGACACTCACTTCCAACTTTGCTAAGTTTGATTGCTCCGTTTTGCTGTTTTCTTCCGTAGCTGCGAAAATCCTACCGCACAGAATAAATCTGAATGTCAGATATAAATATTTAAGCACATGCAAGGCCTGACTGAGGAGTAGTGGCATCCTCTCACAATGTGCAGTTATGGGAAGTTTGAATGATCACAATTCTTAATATGTACGACCCTGGAACTCATATTCAAAACAAATCTTACCAGCTTTCTAAAAGAGAGATTGAAACAAAACAGTCAAAAAAAGAATTCACTAAACTGAAGTTTTGGGCCTGGGGATATAGCTCAGTGGAATAAGCGCCTGCCTAGCAAGCGCAGGGTCCTCAGTTCGATCCCCAGTACCGTCAAAAAAAAATAAATAAACTGAAGTTTTATAAAATCAGTAAAGATGTGGATAACATTCAGAATTTCAAAAATCTGAGTGATACACATGGACTGCTGACTCATGACAGGTGAAAGAGCGAGACACACCCACCTTGTGTCGGGTGGGGGTACCCTCGTCAGAGATGCCTGACCACGCATTCTTGTCCACACACGGAGGCGGAGTGCGGCCCTTTCACTCAGCACAGTTACCGTGAGAGTCAGCCTTGTTGTGTGTATCGACACTGCACTCTCTTCTTGTTGCTGAGGGATATCCCATGGCACAGATGCCACTACTTATTCATTTATAGACATTTGGGAATCATATAAAAGTCCTACAAATTTGTATAGAAATACATGTTCATTCTTTTGTGTACAGAGTTTCTGGTTTGTGTATGTCTGTATTTTAAGTAACTGCCAAACTATTTTATAAAGTATTTTTATTTATTTTTTTGAGACAGGGTCTCACTATGTAGCCCAAGCTGGCCTGGAACTCACAGCAATCCTCTTGCTTCAGCTTCTCAAGTGCTGGGATTACAGGTGCGTGCCATCACCCCCAGCTTTATAAACATCCTGAAATCAGGTAGTGTTAACCCTAAATATTTTTCTTTTTCAAAGGTGTTTTGGTGTTGTATCTAAAAAACTGTATGAAACTCTTCTAAGTCCTCTGCATTTCCACATATTTTTTTGAATTAACTTGTTAATTTCTTTTTTAAAAGCCTATTGGGATTTTGATTGTAATTACTTTGAATCTATAGATTATTTTGAGAATGAAATCTTAATAATACTGTCTTGGTATTCATAACGAGGTATATCTCTTCATTTATTTCCACCACACTATTACCTCAAATTAAAAAGTCACGAAGATTCTTTCAGGGGGCGGCTAGAGGGAAAGTCACAAAAAATGCTACTGGACAATTATATTATGACAGCAAGTTTGCGGAGTAGTTTCCCCCTTTCTCCATGTTCTGATTTTCTACAGTGATCCTCCAAGCTCATCTGTTCTTGCTCTCACCGTTTGGTCTGTGACAGCTTCTCTTCCCAACTGTCACATTTCTGTTGGAGATCTTCCTTTTCTTTGCTCAAACACTCAACACAAGACTGCAGCGCTTGCATCTCAGCAGTCATTTGCGCTGTTTCCCGTTTGTGTCTCTCCAGCAGCTGCTTCTGCCGTTCTATTTCCCCTCTCTGTTGCTCAGCTGCCTGCTGCAAATTCTCGAACTCCAGTTTCTCCTAAATCAGACAGAAGAGTGCTCAAACGTGCTAAAAGAGAAGGACTGCAGGTTGCTAAGGGCACAGGGGCTCTGCGTGTTACCTCTAGTACTTGAACCTGAGTCTTCTCTAGTTCGGACACCTTCTGGTCATGTTGTAGCTTCAAATCTTGTAGCTCTTTGTTCTCAAGTTGCAACATGTCCAGAATGTTCTTTAATTCTGACAGAAATAAAGTATAGTTCATGCTATTAAATGAAACATTTATAAAACGAAACAAATACTACTACTGACTGAGAAGAAACAACAGGTAATAAAGCTGGGTGTGGTGGTGCACGCCTGTAATCCCAGCACTTGGGAGGCTGAGGCAGGAGGATGGTTGTAGGTTCGAGACCAGCCTGGGCTACAAACTGAGCTCAAGGCCCACCTGAACTGCATAGTGAGATCCTGCCTCAAAAAGTCAAAAAGACAAAAAAAAAAAAAAAAAAAAAAAAAAAAAAAAAAAAAAAAAAAAAAAAAAAAAAAAAAAAAAAAAAAAAAAAAAAAAAAAAAA